>CM043122.1:46987944-47294567 GCA_023701765.1 Hylyphantes graminicola
CAATAACCAATTGATTACAATACACGAAAAAAAAAAAGTTTAAACTAAAAAATTATTTTTTTACTTACGTATTAAAATAAAAAATAATTTTTAATTTGGAGTTGTTGCTGTAAAACTCTATAGTATAGAATAGAAATTAATGCACACTAAAGAAAGATAATTACTAGTGAGTTTACTTACATATTTAATGATGAACTGCAGAAAACAATACAAAAGGCAAAAGGTTAATTATTAACAGAAAAAGAAATAATCAATTGTCGATTGTTTAGCATCCTTTCGACGCAAGTCATTAACGAATTCATCTGAGCAGGTGTCAGAATTTTGTCCTCAATAGCACTTTTGGGTTCATCATTGGCATCAGAATCTTGTGACGAAGCTTGATCTTGTACACATACGGCTTCGCAAATGTCCTCATCAGTTAACGAAGTAGAAGTCGCAACGTTCTTGTCGATCTATATCCATGCTTCAAAATCTTCAGCATTCATTTCGGGGTTTTTTTCGGGAAATTTACATATAAACTGATAACAATAAACGAACATTTGATTACAATAAACGATGATTTGTCAATGTATTTTTTATAAAAGAGGACGGGACTAAGCGATTTTGATAACATTAACCGTGATCACATTAAGCGGCGTCTACTGTACTTAAGAGGGATGGTGAGTTCCATGGAGATCATCCATTAGCTTTGAAGTCCTACCAACTGTGAAAAATGCTTCGCTATATTAGCACTTTCTCTCCAAGTGTAAAATTATAATAACAGCATAATAAAACACATTTGAATTAAATGGAAAATATCATCATCTGGATATTTAATTATTAATTTTTGAAGTTTAAAAATGGCAAAAATTATTGTTAGAATGAAACATCCTTTTTAGATTGTCTGTCTATTTGTATATACCTTAAAAGAAAATAATTTTCTTAGCGTTGCCGTTGATAAGAAAAAACTAAAATGGTTTTAAAGAATTTCAATTCTCTTAGATTTCTCACATTTAAGAATAAACACACTCATTGATAAACATATTATGTACTCAAAACGACCCTACTTTACCTATATACCATTAATTTCGAAAATTCTGATTAGGTTAATCGCAAAAAAATATTTCAATATCTAAAACGAAATCAAGACATTTCTGGTATACTTTTCTCTCTTTTGCATGCAATTCTGAAAAAATATATAAATACTCATCCAACTTATGTCAGAACCTAAAAGTATTTCTACCATGTAATTGCAGACGGAAAACATCTTCGGTATAATCAATTACACTGACACAAATAGGGCAATATTTCAGAAGCTGAGTACGCAGAGTGAAAAAATCTGCATCTTTATCTTAAATGTTATCTAAGATCTAATCTCATCCCAATGTAACGGTCTCAGATTTACCACACTTCCTCCCTTGGTTTTCTTGCTGTGATAAAATAGGGTTTCCGCCATGTAAGCACAGGTTTTTCGCCAAATTTATCAACTACATTTATATTTAATTAATATGTTATTGTCAAAGTATGAAACCAACACCCAATAAATTGCCACAGCTATGACCGATTGCTCACCTAATTTTTCTATGCTAAAATGATCTTGTAAGCACAACTTAAAGATGAATAGCCAAAAATTCGTTTAGGTTTGTGTAAACACTGAAATTTTTAACTGGACTGATACGACTATAATACAAAAACAAAGTATGAACTTATACTTATAATCTCTTGAGACCTTACATCTCTTTTAATGAGTGTTTTGTTCTTCTTTTCTGGAACTACAAAAATAATTTTCAACTTTAGGAACTGAAATGGTTTTATATATTAGAAGTTAAGCCTAAAAATCACTTTTTAGCCTTTGATTGCAGATATAAGTTTTTTTGTTTGAAAAAAGAACGTTGAGCTAGGGTCAGTGGTGGAGAAATTGGTGTTCCGCGCCAGTGTTGGGATGTGGGATACCGTATAAGTTGGCGTGGGGTAGTTTTAGGGCATGGATATTAAGAGGACTCCCTTGAAATTCCACATCTTGAAAATCGTAATGTTATTCCTATGGAAAACATTCGGAAGTCAATTACCGCCACAATTTTAATAAAAGGTGACTAGTTTCTTGTATCATTGTAAAGAACGAAAGGAACTAAATAGCTAAAATTAATTTGTTTTGTGAAAATCACCTATTTAGTATTTTTAATAATTTTTTAAAATTAGAACTTAATGCTTACTCCACTTTTCACTAACTTAAAAAAAATTATTAAAAATACTAAATATGTGATTTTCACAAAACAAATTAATTTTAGCCTTTTAGTCCCTTTCGTTCTATACAATGATACAAGAAACAAGTAACCTTTTAATAAAATTGTGACGGTAATTGACTTGCGAATATTCTCCATAGGAATAACATTACGATTTTCAAGATGTGAAATCCCAAGGGAGTCCTCTTAAGTTATATAATATGCATAGCTTTAGAATGAGCTTCAAATCAGAAAGAACATGGGGGCCCATATTCCAGTCGTCAGAAAATCGTCCTCTTATTTATAAGGTTCCGGATGCAGAATACGCCATCCACCTTTTAGACATGTATGCGTTGGAAAATCCGATAAATAACCAGGTTCTCCGAGTACACTGGGACAGATGGCTCGTTAAATCACTAGTATCCATAGTCCTGACGACGTTAGCGTACAATATCACTCGATATTCCTTTGGAGCTAGATTAGGTGTAGACATCGACATTTGACCACGTTTCTAAATTACCAGTTGTGTATTGGATATGTTGGATTCCATATAAATATGAAGGATACTCAAAAATACTACAAGAATTATGACTGATATAACTCTAGCGAAGCAGTGAACCAGCAAAAGAACCAAACCAATTTTGAATGTATCTGAAAAGCATAAAAGTGCTGATATCTCGCCAAATAAAGCCAACCCTCGCAATTCAGTCCTCAAAAGTCTCAAACATAAGTAATGTGCGTGAGGCAAAATTGTCGCGTAAAAGAGCAACGCTTAACTCCGATGCTACATTCTAAAATAACTCAAGTAATTTAACCTGTCATTGCGGCAGAGCGTGTTAAATTTGAGAAGAATGTTTTGGCATATTTGTTTATACATGCCTCGCTAGATATTTTTAAAAAAGAAAAGGAAAGCTCTTTCATGGATTTTAAACTTTAGTGCAGGGTTTCAAGTTAAGTAAAAAAATAATCATTAAATGAAAAAAGTCATATATAAAATAAATTTGTGGTGATTATAAAATAAATTTGTGTCGATTATTAATTAATTTTCATGTTAGGTGGAGTCTAAACAATTGTTTTTTAAAGAAAGAGCTAACATATTTTAAAATTTACAAATAAAATTAATAAACAAAAAAATAATGATTTATTTAAAACTAGCTGTTATACCTGACGTTGCACGGGTAGAGGTGAAAAAATAATTTAATAGTCTATTTAACTATTTCTTTTCTTTGAGTCATTTGAGTTACATAAGATATGAAGATTACCCAGTAATTTTCCATTTAAATATCCATCTTGGATATAGAAATGATTAATATTAATTTCAAAAATACCTTTGATAAGAAGCTCAAATTAAAAAAATATACATATTTAAGTAAAAAATAACCAGTAAGAAACCATCGTTTACACCGAATATCTAATCTATCGAGAAAGGTCCCTCGCATTTCTCATGTACACTAGTACATATTCACATGTATTAAATTTTAAAATTTAGTAAAACTGTTTAGTTTATAAATAAAAATGAAACAATGTTGCTTTAAAACCAGGTAGTCAGGTGAAGAGTTTATTCGTCTGTACCCCTCGAAGGTATATATTCTTTATATCTTATCATATGACGAACTTTTACTTATGGGTAATTCCATGTAAAACCATCTTTTCTATAGTTTTAATCACCTGTGTAAAAAGTTATTTTCACCCCAAATTTTAACGTTAAATCGAAAAAAAATCGTGTAATTTTTGATATACACTTATTACTAAATAATGTAACGAGCTATATTCAATTCGATTTATTTTTCAAATTTAAAGAGGTTTCAATATCCTCTTAAATTGTGACTTGCTAAAAAGTTATTTTCACCCCAAATTTTAACGTTAAATCGAAAAAAAATCGTGTAATTTTTGATATACACTTATTACTAAATAATGTAACGAGCTATATTCAATTCGATTTATTTTTCAAATTTAAAGAGGTTTCAATATCCTCTTAAATTGTGACTTGCACAACAATTGCATGGAACTTATATTTTCTGCTATATAAATCACACCATTGATACCAATTCATACTTCACTATAAAATTTTACTAAGACTAATAGTCGATTACTAAAATAGTTACCCCCCTCTTCCCCAACCCCAATTAGCGCGGGCGCAATTAGCGGTGCCCATCTAATCCTACCAAGCCTCGGCCACTTATCCTAAAAGCCGGATAGATCCGAGATAAACACCACTTCTGATTAGAAGCCCCCAATAAAACACGAAAAACAGTGGCTCGTCAATCCGGCCGTTTTAAAGGCTCTTTTGAAGGGGCTGTATCATTACATTAAGAGCTCGCTGCGCTCCGTAAAAATTGACGCCTTCGTGAGGCGTAATAGCCTCCAATTGGGGGGCAGTCTCAAAGTAGCCACTGGGGCTCCGCAAGACGGTCGTTGCTGCTCCTTTTTCGTAGCCCCCTTCCCTTTCAATTTACGCCCCCCTCCCTACTCCTTCGCACTAAGGAATGGGAGGCAGATGTTGTTTTTGAAGAGTAGTTGTTAAATTGCTTTGTTATTTATATAATCGAGTGCGTTGTCAACTGAGATTATATAGCCTTTTCATTGAGGTTGAACCCGACAGATATCCTCCTCCTCGGCGCAACAGCCCATTACGGGGCCAAGGCCTGCCGTGCCCATTTCAGCTTTCCTGACCTAGGGCTCTGGGGTGCTAGGCATATGTCCCGGTAAGGTGGTCAGCCTCACGCGGAACCCCCAGTGTTTCGTTTCTAAGCATGCTTGGTACCCATTTTATCGACCCACTCAAGAGATGATAGGCTGGGTCAACCTCGCCCAGAACGGGATTCGATCCACGGACCTGTGGCATGGAAATGCGAAGCACTACCACTAGGCCACTGAGTCTCTGGACAGATATATGTCTGTATATTTTTTTCTTCCCTTGTTGGCGAGAAAGGATAGTCTTGTTTATAAGTGCAAGATCATCTAAGGCCGTACTGTGCCTTGGCAGGGAATTTTTTACTGTATTTAAACATAAGAATCATTAAATAATTTATTGGAAATTTTATTTATTACAAGTCAAGTGATTTGCACCACATTACAAGACTCCAGTCGATTTATAAAACTGACATTACAACATTATACATCAAAGCCTAAAATGAACTAAATGACGTGAAGTTACGTATTTTATGATATTTTAATACTCTACTGTATTGTTGTTAAACATATCTGGTCGTCAACTAACCTTAGTTTAAAATTACAAAATCCGTCGCTTTTTGCTCTCATATACCAGAATTCACATTTTTAAATTCAAAATCTATTTAAATTTATTTGAACAGTTTTTTTTTGTTTTGTAGTATTGAATACAAATAAATTGTTTTGAAAAATTAATTATAGTTAAAGAGGGTTATTTTGAAATATATAATTAGTTGTTTTCCAGTCATTATTATCAAAATTGGAATTTTGTGGTTGGTTTTTGTCATATGGAAAAAAAATTAAAAAATTAAATTATTTAAATTCTAATGCAGTTAAAAAATTTCCAGTATTTTTCCCATATTGAGTATTAAGGATACACATATATATATTTTTTCGGGATGAAAAAAAAAATCTTGCATTAGAGGGTTAACATTGTGAACTACTTACCGTCAAACTTGAGGGACATTGCGTCTAATGGACTATTTTTCATTTATATATTGCAAACAGTATGCATTTTAGAGGGTTAACAAGACAAAATACCCCTTCGTTCTTCTCCTGTCCATCCCCAAGTCAAGCACATTGCGAGTATTACGCTCTTATTTACGGCAATTAGGCTAAGGCCTGCAAACAAGAGCGGAACTCTCTATAAGGGCCGCCCCCACCCCTCCATTGAAAAGGGGCTTATCGACCCCTTAACGTTCTGGGGGTAGGGGAAAACACCGCCCCTACCGAAGCTCAGGTGGTCAGCAAGACTTGGCTCGCTGTTATAGGCCATTGCGGGAGGGGCTTGAAAGGGTGTTTTTTAGGGGTTTTTTTTAGGGAAAAAGATCTGGTATTGAATTCAGAGCCAATCGACCACGAAATGTGGTGAGGGATAAAGATGTCTAAGTAGTTAATAGAGGTTAGGGTTTTTTGTGGATTCAAGTAAATATATAGGAGTTGAGTTGAGATTGAAATAACGCTGTTATTGTTTTGAAAAATGGGGTATCTCCCAGTCGTTTTTTTTCATTGGATGTTTATAGATACAATTTATACTAAATGATTCTCAGTTTATTAATTTTGTTGGTTATTTATTAGTTTCTTAATAGTTTAGTTACCTTTTATTTTAGACTTGATACTTGCGACATTTACTTATGCTTTCTGCGCTTGTGATATGTTTTGTAAACAATTGTTTTCGCTATACAAAAATTGTTGTTTGTAAAAATCTTAAGTTAGCATATAACTGCTTTATATCCTTTTTAACATAGTCACATTGTTCAAATTTAGGTCAAAAAGAAAAATATATAATTTTTATGCTGTCTGCACTCTTAAAACGAACGAGCGATTTTAACTCAGTCTGATTAATTTTCACTCCTCCAGTCTGGAAAATGCACTTCTCCTTTCGGAGCGAATCCTTTGTGTGTTAAACCTCCGACAGGATCACTCCAAACGAGTGATTTTAAACTCAGTCTGAGTTAATATTCATTCCTTTCCAGTGTCGAAAATGCACTTCTCCAACTGGAGTGGATTTCACTATTTTGTTGTAAGAGTGTACTTTTTTTTCACAGACTTCGTACGGCTTAGACAATAGATAGATGGTGCAAAGCAATTAGGTAAGAAAATTAAAGTTAAAATTGATACCAAAGAAAACTATACTTAATTAGACTGTCATCTACACATAAACATTTATTAAGTGTTATTGATATAAATATTTCTGTAATATATAAAAATGTACATTATTAAAAGTATTAAGTTTCAATTTAAAGTCTAACCCCATTTCCAGATCAACGTTTTATATATAAAATATTGAAGTTATTCCATAATTTATTTTTCATTTCGTAAGCAGTTAGATAGGAATATTTTTTTCTAACCAAGAGTTGAAGGCCCCCTAAAAACGAAATCCCTAAATACGAGACCCTAAGTTTCAGATGATCTTGACAAAAGCTATTATTTACTTGCAAGCAAAGAGAATATTATTCTCGCGTCAGAAAAGTGTTAAATATTATCCGCTTGTCAGCAAATTTTTTTTTACGTATTAGTCAGCAAAAAGTGATCAATATAATCTGCGTGTCAGCAAAACGTTCAATATTATCCACACATCAGCAAATACAGTGTTAAATATCATCCAAAATCTTCATATCCAAAAACCCCAAATAACTTGTTAAAAACTTCCCGAACACAACAAAAATTCGCTTCAAGTCGTCGATCGCGACAGTGCAGACACGTCCCTTGAGAAGCGTAACATTGGGGCTGGTTTTAAGGTCGTAAGCACGGGCGCATTAGGACGGGCGCAGCTGTACGGCCGGCGATTAGTAGTGCTTGGCTGACCGTTCATGTCGGCTTGGATCTCGGGGGGCCACAACTCCTAATAGGGGGCACGCGCGCCCTTTCAATTGATCCGGGAGGGGGCTTTTTATTTCGCGCCCCTCGGTGACAAGTACTAATAGTGGAATAAACTTGGTTTTATTGGGGTAAAGATGTCGGTGGAATGTACTGGTTTTTAGTTCTGGTTAGGTTAGGTTTTGAACTTTCATCGCACTAGAGCAACACGAGGGGTATTGTTTTTAGTTCTGGAGGGGTGTCAAGGAGAATAATTGAGTAACGAGTTACTTGTAATAGTTGTGGGCCGTCATTACGCAGTTTCCCACGGGTTTAGGTCCCTGGAGACTGTTTCTCTCCCCTTCAGGGACATGTCTAAATTGTAGAGGTGGCGCGTGATAGATGGCAGCATCTGTCACGTATGTGTGTGTGTGCGCGTTTGAGTGCGTGTGTGTTGTGACTATCTTACTTAACAATGGTTTATAAGCGGGTCTCTGACCAAGCACACAAGCCTGATAATATATGTCTACCAACCAACCAACTTGTAATAGTTACTTGTTTTAGGTAACGCCGTTAGATTTTCAGAAAGTAACTGTAACTAAACTTAGTTACTTTTAGCGCTAACGAAGCAACGAATAATTTAGTTACTTTTCCGTTCCTTCTCACGCCACTCTTCACTGATATTTTAGGCACAGTTTGCCGTTCTGCTAAAATTTCATTATTTAAATTTAACTTTGCAGAAAGTTGATTTTTTTCTTAACTTTTTCCGATTGTCTCTATATTTTAGTCTCGGTTCTCTTTGAAAAACGGTACTGAGGGCTAAATTTCAATTTTTGTTATAACTTGATTTGTCTAAAAAAGTAACTGTAATTCGTTACTCTTCGTACTAAGTAACTGTAACTTGTTATTTTTCATATTACGTGACTGTAACTGTAACATAGTTATGTTTTTAATTAAGTAACTGTAACAGTTACGTTTTAAAAACAACTTTCTAATCCCAGGTTTGTAGTACTAATAGTTGAAAGAAGTACATTTTATTTCATGTGGTAATTGTAGAATAAACTGGTTTTTATTTCGGGAAATGTGTCAAGTACTAATAGTAGTAAGAACAAATTTGTATTTTAGGAGAGTTGTCGTGGAGTAAAAGTCGAACGCGATGGTTTTTATTTCTGAAATGGTATCAAGTGTCAAGTACTAATAACGGTGATAACAAATTTTAGCTTCCACACTACGTTTATAACGTAAAAAGTGGAAGGTTTTATAATCGTTCAGTCCGTATGTCACCCACTTTCACAGAAAAAACAAACTGTCGCACAAACAAGTGCGATACTAGAGTTGTGAAAAAAAAGAACACCCTGTTCTTTTGAACAGGTTCTTTAAAAAGAACAGGAGCAGTATGTTCTTAGCTTTTGAAAAAACCTGTTCTTCTGTAATTAATGATTTTTCGTCAGAATTTATTTTTACGTTTAACAAAAAAATTACACTCATCTTCTAATTCTTATTCCGTTACTCAGTAAATCATTAATCATAAAGCTCCTAACAAAACCAGCAATAGCCTCTCCTCATAGTTGGTGAGTGGGTTTGGACGAAAAGTCTTCTTCTCATCTTACGTCACGAATGCCCGAAATGCTATACCCACTATTCCAGCAATGAAACAGATTTCAAAACGATTACGATGAAGAAAAAAAGAGCATTGAACATGTGTTCTTTTTATATGCTCTGTGATGCTTTTTCGCAGAGAGGTAGTTCTTTTTTGGAGCAGCTCCTTTTTGGAACGGGACCGTTCTTTTTCGCGGACTATCAAATTGGAGCAGATTGTTCTGAACCGCTCTTTTTCACAGGTTGCTCTGGAGACGTTCTTTTTTACGATGAGCATATTGTTCTGAGCCGTTCTTTTTCACAGGTTGCTCTGGAAGAAGCTCTTTTTTTGCGATGAGCTCTTTCAGCATTGTTTTGAACGGTTGTTGTTGAGATCTTTCATGCGTTTAAATAGGAGGATCGAGTATAATCGTACTTGTGTTTTGGATGTGTGCGTGTGACATTCTTTTTTTTTTAATTTTCTTTGAGTTTCAAAATTTAAGTATTTAGATCAATATTTTTTTTTTAGAGAAAATATAAGTATCAGATTTAAAATTTGCAATTTGATTTTTTTTAATTGATTTTTTTTAAATTTAATACATTTGAGAAGTAATATTAAATATATTTTTTTTAAATATATGTTGAGTTACATGGTTTCCCGAGCCTCAATAATTGTCGATTGTCGCAAAGTTTTAAGGAGTAAAACTTTAAATTATTTTCCAAATGCTTATAAAGCTATGCAAGTAGTTTTTTATAAAATTAAAGTACATTACTTAATTTTTTTTAGCTGTAAACTATTTGATTTATTCAGATATTTCTTGTTAGTCATAATACCTCCCCCCTCCCCTATTAGAATCGATGTTAAGACACATTTTTGTTGTTAAAAAATCATAAAATTCAATTGATTGGTATAGTTAGAACGAGCAATTTTTATCTCTCAAAACCAACCAAATATCTAATTAAAAATGAGCATTTTATTTTTTCTGGCTCATATGTAAGTTTTTTTTGTGTTAAATAATTCGAATTACACTGCCATGGGAATTACACTGCCATGGGAGGTAAACTGCAGTATCTAGGCTGATGGTTTGGACCATTGTTACAAGCATTTGATAACTCTGACCTATCAAAAAGTTTACTTATAAACGGATTATTTCAGAGTCAAAATTGTCCAATTCAAAGTCGTGGTTGCTGCAGTTTACGAGCCCTTGGCAGTAATACAAGGTAGTCTTATGTAAGTCTTATTTTTAAATAGTAAATTCACATAAACTTTTTATTTTATTTCCATTATTTCAAATGTCGTTAGAATGCCACTTTCTTACAGAAAAAAAACCTCGGCTGAAACCGGAAACTACTGGTAGATAGCGGAGCGGTATAAAGTAAACAAATCTTACATTTTACCCGTTTGCGGTTTGTTTATGTATGGTAAAGGTACTAAGAGAATGCGTTTACTAGAAGGGCCGCCTTCAGGGTTGCTAGATTGGCACAATGTAGCCGTTTTGGCAGATTTTTGGACCGCACTGCTGATTAAAAAAAATTTGAAAAGTACCCGAAATTGTTCTTACTAATGATTTGGTTAGGTTTGAAAATCTTCACATTGTTATTTATTACTTCAGTCCTGAATATTTTTTTTTTTTAACAATTTGCTAATTTTTCGCTTTTGAATTTGTTTATTTGTACTTTTAACCTTGTGGGAAAGGACTTAATAGAAGATATTATTTTGTAATTTTTGTTCTTTTGGGTTGCATTTTAGCTATTTTTTAGAAATTTCATCTGGGGATCATGGTAGCAGCTCTAATCTCTCTGTTTTGACTAGAGGGCGCATTTCTTAGCGTCTTTGTGTGACAGTTCGTTCCAAGATTCTTCTTCACTCGTACGGAATTATTTTAACATATCGGACTTGGAGAAACGCATAGTATTGTTTAAGGCTTTAATTCGTTAGCAATAATTTTTTTTATCACAAAAAATAAAAACAGTGTTTAAAATTTATGTATTTTAAACAAAAAAAACATTATTTTATTTTTAATAATAAAACTTCAAAATCCAATTGGAAATATAATATTTTGCATATTTCAAGTTTGTCCTGAATTTTATTGATACGTTCCTAAACTCTTCCCCATATAAAGCAACTAAAAGAACAGGTTAAAGAGCTGTTCTTTTTAAAAGAACAGGAGCAGGGAGCAACTGCTCTTCAAAAAGAGCATAAATATAACATCTCTATGCGATACATCATTTTAAAGCAAAACATTTGACTGGGTTACACCCCAAATTTCATTAAAAATTTAAATTAGAAGTATATTTAAATTTTAAATAACTAAAAATTTAATCTACATTGAAATAACATGCAAATTCCATTATTTCATTCAATATTTTTACTGCTGCCATTTCGTCAAACGTACGAGAAACTTTATTTAAAATATAAATAAAATCTTTGAAAGAATATTTATTTATGTGATATAATTCGGTTTGGATTGTTGAAATATCACAATAGAATTCTTTTGATGGTTCATTATATCTGTATGAAGGAAGATGTATACAGAATTCTAATTTTGCATAAAAATATCGAGGTTTTGCTTTTAATTTTAAAGCATCAATTTTACATATTAAATATTTTCGAACTGTAAATTAAATTGTGGCGAATAAAAAATAGTTATTTAAGAAATGGCATCATTATTCTACGAATTTCAAACAAGTTTAGCAAACGATAATTAGTAATTTTTAATTTGCGAATAAATATTAATGAAAATAGTTAATTTTGGCGTTTAAAATTTTGAATTAGAAGTCTCTGTTGGGCGAATTTCTTTCTGAGATGTATAAATAGTGTGTTTCCTGTAAGCATAAGTACTGTGTGGAAGCGGTTTAAGTGACAGATTCTGTAACAAACCTACTTGTTTATTTCTGGAGAGTTGTGGAAGTAATATCAAATGAATTTAGTACTTAAACTTAGAGTCGCAGTGCTTGGCGATTTCGCCCCCCACCAAGAAAGTCATAATATAAAATGAATTAGTTTTTACTTTAATAAATGTGTTAATTGTCAAGTTAAAATATTGGGATGTACCGTTTTTTCTGTTTTAAGTTGTGTATGAGTGAAAAAGTATTCCTAGTAAACAGACTGGTGTATTTCGATAAAGAAGTGAGTGGAATTAACAAGTTTATGTTTCAAGAAATAGGTAGAGAGTGTCAATTTAATAATAGTAGAGTAAACTGGGTTTTATATCAGTAAAGGAGTAGAGTACAAAATAGTGAAACAAATTGTTTTTATATTTGCACTAGTGGCTGAAATAAAAACAATTTTAAAATTTTGTTCACTTTTGTTTGCACTTGTACTAAAATATAAAAAAAAGTGATGTGATAAATTTTATTTAATGTAGTTCTTGAAGCCAAAAATAAATAAATAAATAAATAAATAAATAAATAAATAAATAAATAAATAAATAAATAAATAAATAAATAAATAAATAAATAAATAAATAAATAAATAAATAAATAAATAAATAAATAAATAAATAAATAAATAAATAAATAAATAAATAAATAAATAAATAAATAAATAAATAAATAAATAAATAAATAAATAAATAAATAAATAAATAAATAAATAAATAAATAAATAAATAAATAAATAAATAAATAAATAAATAAATAAATAAATAAATAAATAAATAAATAAATAACCTCTTTTTTTATTTTGTAACTGGCATCAACTACTAGTGATAAGAATTCGTTTGATGTTGTTTAGTAGAAATATCAATTACTAATAATACAGTAAGCTTATATATATATATATATTTTTGATAACACAGCCTAGAAACAATGTAAAAATAAAACTGTCTTTATTTCTTTACCGGTTTTCTTCACAGATTAATAAATTGGTAAGGATTTCTTTAGATTTGTTCATGTTTTTGGTATGGGATTCTATCTACCATTAATATAGATTTTAATCGGTTTATGACATTATCCATAACATTTGGTTAAAAACTCTCTAGGTTAGCAAACTCATGAGAAAGCATTTAAAAAATAATTTGTAAAAAAATTCCTGCTATCATAAAAGCCCATTTCAAATAATTAAGCTCCCTACTTTTCAAAATGGCACAATAAACTCTAGCAAAATGGGAAAAAATAGCAATAATTTTATTTTCTCTCAACAATCCAACCTTAAAAAAACCCTTTCAAACCCTCATTTCACAAGGCGAAATAACCGTGAAAGCAATCTCCTCCATTGTAAATTGAAAGGCATAAGTCGATCCAAGAATATAGAATCGATTACTAAAATAGAATTCATCAGCTCGATTCAATTGAAAAAAGAAATCATAAGCACAATACAAAAACGGCTCCTTTATTCGATTTATTAGAGCGTAATTGGCTATATTATGACGCGCTCAAAAGACGCGCGGCCCAGCGCAAAATAAATAGAAAGACGCTGCCAGGTTCCCGTAAGCCGCTAAGGAGAGATAATGAAGAAAATAGGGTTGGGTTATTTAGAATGTGTTTCTAAGCGTCAAGTGAGGCACATTCTGATGAATGATTCTCTTTGAATGAAGTTGTACTAGAGCTACACGAGAACCATTGGTGACTCATGATTTAGAACCTCGTCAAATGACGAGGTCGACAACTGAGACAACGTCCAACACAACGTAGGACTTTGGAACAACGGCGGATTTAACGTGCATCAATTCTTTATACACGGCACCATTTATTAACGAAATTTTTTTGGGGGTTCCACAATTAGTTTTTAGGATGACCAAGGTAAGGATAAAACCTTGGAAGGTATCCTCATTGGCATGACGCTTTAACTCACCGAGCAGCCCGGTGTTAATTGAAATAGACTGATGAGTAAAAATGTTGCTAAATAAAAGTTAAATTTTGAAGCAAAATTCAATTTCATTTTATTAAACAAAAGATCAATTTCAAATTTTATTAAAGGAAAAATAAAATTTAAAGTTTTATTAAACACTATGAGGGATCCGTATATGTATGTAAAAGTATAAACTTGCTTAACTGCTAGTTAACGATTTTTATAAAACTAAAGAAAAATTGCTGTTTTCAAGTGGCAGGTTATGAAATGAAAAAAAAAAGGAATAAAAATTTCTAAAAAACAAAGAAATCTCTGGCAGCCTTACTCATACATAATAAAAACATAAAGAATAACTATGTAATGATGAGTTTCGCTTCTATTTTTTAGCATTAATTTTAGTAAATATTTATTTTTTTGAACTGTAAATTTATTTAGAAAACAGTAAAGAATATTCAGTGTTTTGAAAAGGACACTTCATGAAAATTGGAAATTACGACAGCTAAAACTTGTTTATTAAGAATGCGACAGAGAACATTCTTTCTTTCGGGTTATTTAGTTATTTTTAATTTACAAAATATAAATGTAAATTAAAAAAACATTTTTAAACAAATTTCATTTTAATTTTTAGAGGAAGAAAATATACATCATTATTCTTCTTATAAGTTCAAACATATTAACAAACGATAAAGACTATTTATTTAATCAAAGAAAATAGATGTAAATGGGTCATTTTTATCTTTAAAAGTTCAGAAACATCTAAAGACAGTGTTTAGTGATTTTCTTTCTACGGTGTACAGGTTAAAATTAATATTTTCTGTTACTAAAACCTACTTGTTTTATTCCTGTATTACGAAAATTAACAAGAACAGACTATAACGATTCCCCCCAAACCAACCCATCCCTTCCCTACTGCTAAGTGCAGCCAAAGACTTTAAGTAATTGGCGCCGCTACCCAAACTCCCTATCTGAAAGAAACAGCAGACTCGGCCGCCATTGTACTAGCAAGCCATTGAATGGGCCAGTGCGACTGCCAGAACGGAATGTCTTACTCCTCACTGATATCACCCCCCAAAGTGAATCCCGGACGGACAAAGACGGGACAATTAAATCAGCCATCTGCGAGCATAAATGGACTACTGTTTGGTTAGAGCTGATAAGTCGCCTTGTATGGAGACGAGTCCAATGGAAGTCTGGGTTGCATACGGGAGACATATTTGGTCACTTCATTCCTAAAACTTTGAAATAGCCCAGTTGTGATGTATGGCATGTAATCGTTTCCGGCTGCCTATTTCTAGCCTCCGTTAGGAGCTTTAACGCAGCCAATAACGCTTCGTAATTTAGAATCCAGGTCAAGTGACGAGTTGTGATATAGTTCGACCTTTAATTCCAATCCTTCCCTAAACACTTTCCTTTCGTTACTTATCTCCCTTAGCTTAACGGCAAAGTTGTTACTCTGCTGGTATCGTTTTATGGCAGCAAAGCTAACACATACTAGTTTATGGGTAGAATATCAGTGTGTGGTTTTATTTGTAATAACCAAATCATTCAATGAAGATATTTGAACGGTTTTTTTTCAACCAGTATATTTGTTATTTAAGTATTTATTATAAATAAACTAGTAGGAGTTTTAATGAAAAAAAAACTTAAAATCATAATGACAACAGCGCTGAAAGCAGCTTAATTGTACAATATAATTGGAATAAAAAAATAATAGACAAAAAACGGAAATACCGCCAGACATTTTTTTCACCTTTTATTTAATTTTTGCATTTCTTTTAATTATTTATTATTATTTAAAATATTTTTTTATGTATTTTGCTATAGATTTTTTCTTTTTTTATCATTGGAAATATTAGTAAGTGTTAGTTTGATTTGTTACTCTGTTTTAATCATTTCTATATCAGAAAAAAATAATAATTACCATACACTTAAATATCACATTCTATTTTTTTTATCTGATGTACCTTACTTTTATAAGAATATAATATACCAAAAAATATCTGGTTAACATACAAAAGGGGAGCCATTTCTTCCTTTAGTTTTATTTTGACGGCAAAGTTGTTACCTTGCAAGTACTGTTTTATGACAGAAAAGCCAAGATTAACCGGTTTTATGAGTAACCTGTCATGTGTGTGGTTTTATTCGTACTGCCCATTCAATACATACAGAATACAGATATTTAAAAGCGTTTTTTTTAACCAAATTGTAGTTATTTATTTATTTATTTATTTATTTATTTATTTATTTATTTATTTATTTATTTATTTATTTATTTATTTATTTATTTATTTATTTATTTATTTATTTATTTATTTATTTATTTATTTATTTATTTATTTATTTATTTATTTATTTATTTATTTATTTTGTTTGTTTGTTTGTTTGTCTGTGTGTCTGTCTGTCATTTATTCATTTATTTGGGGTCATTGGAAATATTAGTTACAGTCATTTTTGTCTGATTGGTTACTCTGTTTCAACATTACAGAATCGAAAATAACAAGAAAAAAATGTGTACATTTTATTCTGCGTCGATATGCCTAACTTTCGAAGACTACATCAATAACTGAGTTGTGTTAAACTTCTAATTTAATATATTGGTTTATAATTTTTTTTCTTACATGTTCTTTCTTTTCTTAATAAACAACTTTTAGTTAGTTTCCTAAATTGCATTTTTTCATTAAGTTCAACTAATACTCTTAAAGTTCAAGAATATTAGTTGAGCAAGTTCAACTAATATTGTTTAACTTTTGCTAAACTAATGTACAATTTTTTAGAATAAATATTTAGTAAAATTATTTCTTTAAAATTAGAAGCAAGTATTTTCATTACTGTAGTGGCTATTTCATAGCTCTAGTGTAGAATGGTTAGCGTATCAAGCGCAAAGAAAAACCAGCTTCCTAAAACATTACACCCGAAAGAGGGAACTGTTGTCTTCCGCGGTTCTTTTTACCTCGTATGAAAAGCCAATAGCTGAAGAGTTGACGTAATAATTCGACAAAGAGAGATTAAAATACCCATGCAGACGGTCCACAATCTTATTTATACCTTCAAAGAAAAATGTACAGACCATTTTTTCTAAACAAAAATAAAAGATATATGTATATTAGATGGTGAGAATTATTTAACTTAATTTAGTGGTTGCAGTTCTCATGCTGCCATATTGATTGTGAAAATTATAGAATTTTATTTAATAACCCAAATGAATTGCTATGTTTCTCAAATTAACTCGTGGTGTTAGTGATAACAAACGTAAAAAGCTTAAACTTTTAAAAATGCCGTGGCGTCAGTAAAACAAAAATGCATTTAAATATGCCATTATCTTTTGTGCTACAGTTTTAATACCTTAATCACACACACATTCTTCTTATTTAGAACAGCCAACACCCCGACCAGAAAAGATAACTTCACGCCACGGAGAGGCCCTGATTAGACCAAGAATATAGGGCTCGGGTGGCCCAGTGGTTAAGATATCAGAACATTACGCTAACAGTCTGCGTTCTGTACAGGGTGCGGGCATGTTTCCCGCTTTCGCCCTGGGTGTAATTTCTCTCTCGTTGTTAATAAAATTTCTGTCTGTGTCTGTCTTACTTGACGAAGGTTTATAAGCGGGTCTCTGATCAAGCACACATGCCGGAAATAATGTACCAACCAACCAAGAATTTGAACAGTGACCAAACATGGCTTCCCTTCTAACACTTGCAGTCCCGGCCCTCCAGATGGAAGAGGAGAGGGATTAGTCCGAATTAGACCGGGGCTCCTCTTCCATTGTGGCCTTTTACGGCAGAATAGAAGCGTCGCGCAAGTGTGGCCGCGACAGATTAGTGGCCATGCCCGATTAGGGCCCGCGAAAGAATGCCTCCCCCTCTGATTGCGACAAAATTAAAGGCCGCTTAACCCCGGCGCGGTCTTAATGGAATTATCTGCATGGGTCGCCTTTTCGCGCATTTGGTCATGGGTGCTTAGGAGTCAAGTGGAGAGCAGTGCTGCGTTGGGAGGGTTGAGAAAAATTTAATTGGTTTCGTTGATTTTGATACTTTCATCAGCTGTCATCAAAAACCGATTTCTTGATCAGCAACTCAAGTGATTGTTTTAAATTGGTTTGTTTCAACTGACGTATTTCTTTCAGCTTTCTTTCCTATTTTCTTTTTGTTCGGCGCTCCAATTGGTGCTATGTACCCACGTGACATTTATTTACCATCAAGGCTTGGGGAATAATTTATTTTCGTTTAGAACTTTTGTTGCTACCCAAGACTCGAAACAGGCCCGTTGAATTGGTGCTATGTTACCCACGTGACATTTATTTACCATCAAGGCTTGGAAAATAATTTATTTTCATTTAGAACCTTTGTTGCTACTCAAGACTCGAAACCGGCCCGTTGAAATTTACATCTAGCTATGATTTCAGAAACATTGATTTAATCAATGAACTCTCATTTTATTAGCTTTGAGTTACATCGACTGATAAGTGTTTAGAAGAGGGGGTTCAAATGTGGAAACCCTGTCTCTTTTTAGGTTGCAAGAAAACAATAAAAAGCTATTTTTTTAAGTGAATTTGTTTGAAATAGTGCTTCCGGTGCACGAAATTGGAATGTAAGTCTGAGTCCAAAAACTTGGTACATAATAAATAAAAAACAAATTGGCAAGTTTTGTTTATGCAAATTCAGATTTTTTAAAGAAAAATTAGGGTAATGTGAAGCATCCTAAAAAGACAGTAAATCTGTGTACAAGTACATAATTTTTTTGAGATTTGAAATGTGAGTTTTGTATGATGTTTCCCGTATCTCTTACCACCTTATGACTCTAATATAAAATGACATTATATTCTTTGTAAATGGTGTAGTTTTAATTATATGCGGCGTCTCTGTTATTCCCAAAGAGCCTAATGTGCGTTCGCTGCATCTCAAACAGGAACATATAGAGTTAATAGAACTGTGGATGTTTCCAAATAATGAGTTAGGCAAAATATAGTACAAACTTTAGTACCAGGACCAGGGTAAAGTTCCCGATATTCTAAATACCTTAAGTTTCCACAATTCAACCTCCTCCTCTAATTTACAACTCTGTTTTTGTCAATTAAAGCTTTAAATTAGTGGTTTTCTTCTAGTAAAGCCTCTCACGATTTTGTACTAATTCATGCTTTTTATCTATAGTTTTCATCAGTTACAGAATTTTATGAGTAGTATTCAGGAATCGATACTTTTTATAAATATTTTTCATGTAAAAATGATTTCAAAAATGAATTTCATGAATTAACATTACTTTTATTAATTACCAATATTTTTAATCAATTAAACTAATTTCTTTTCCTATACTACCGATTTTACCGATTGCCTTAGCTATTTTTTTATCAATTTAAAATATTTTCACCAATAATTAAATTTATTTAAATATTTTTTATTAAATAAGAATTTAGAACAATGTGTGATTTTGTCACTTTCTAAAAATTTTGTCCAGAAATCGTTATTAAAAAATTTATTAAATTTAACAAAATGATTTATTTTTTTATATATTATTATAACCATGAACTTTTATTTTGGAAATAAAGGTGTATGTTTGTAAAATAATCCTGCTATACGACTTCCAATTTTTTGTGAATTCAGAAACATTCATATAAGTTTTGCAGTGTACAGTTTCTAAAGAATTTATATTTATGCAATTTTACTGTTTTTTTCTAAAAAATACATAATTTTTTTAAAAAAATTATATTGTATTTGTTAATTTATATCGATACTATTTTCTCATGCAATCAACGTTTTTAATGCACTTTTATTAGTGAGTAGTGTCTATTAATGGAAAATTTCTTTTCTGAAGCGGGAAAAAATAAACAAAAATGGTGTTAAAATTAACAGAAATATTAACAAAACTATCACTACTATTTCCGTTAATTGAAGGAATCATTTTTGAAAGTGTATTTTATTTAAAAAATGAATCAATGTAGTTCATAAAACTATTAATATCCAATTTTCTAAAAACACGTTTTATGACTACATTTTCAGCATTTTATTATAACGTTGATAGTTTAAATGCTTTTTCCAAATACCTTCTTATTCTCTTTGAATAAACAATAATTTTTAAATAAATTTTTAAATAAAAAAATGATGTTTCACATATTAGTTATAAAGGACTTCACGCCAATTTTAAAGCTGTCCAATCACCAAAAACTATAATTAACATTCTATAATATTTTCGGTTGGTGGTTATGCTTAAAAAAATGAAAAATTCTTTTCATTAATTTTTTTTTAACAAACTGAAAAATAATAGTTTTACAGATATGGAAAAGAGATTATTTTTAATTAATTACCATCTGGTAAAGACGAGAATATTCTTTAATTTAACACTTGAGATGCATTGTTGACAAATTCTTGACTCACATACATGCGACTTAATCGAAAAGAGATCTATAAGCACTTTCATAGTATGGGACACTGGCCATTTCTCATATAAGGCAGCATCAAATTACCATTACGCAAACCCTAAGAAAATAAAACAGAAACCTCTCCCATTCGAAAAGAGGTCACATCCGTTAATTTCGTCATAATCATATGCACCCGAATTACATGATTAATTATTTTGCGCTCCTAAAACGACAATGTTTATCCCAATGATCGGAAAACAATAGTCATCATGAACGTTAAAAAAATTTCCAATTGAGGTTTCCATTTATAATGGCGAAAAAAGCTCCCTTTTTTACCGATTAGGGATGACTTTTTTACCGATTAAGAATAGACAAATTTAAAAGCGAGAAGAGCATTATTAACACGCTGACATCAGTCAAATTTGTCACAGCAAACGGTTCATGAAAACCTGAATTTTTTTTTCACCAATACTCATCTTGACAGTATTTTCTAGTGGGTGGACAACTATTGAGATCTCGCCAGCGGTTTTTGATGTAATCAGCGATCGATTCCTGGCAAACAGGCCCTAGAGAGACGTGCAATTAAGATATTTTTTTTCTTAAAAAAATTAATCTATCTCCAAAAGACTTGGCGACAAAAGATTATGATATGTATAATTCGTAAAAGAACTGTTGTTTGAAGATCTTGCTATTTCAGAAATAATTATGTCTTTTAGGTTTTTTTAAAAATAAATTTCATATGGACGTGGAAAATGTACTTTAAAATTGAACTACACCTTAAAAAAATTATTTTATATTTCAAAAACTTTCTGGCATCAAAGTTGCCAAAAATATCTGTAAAGCAACGAAAAAATATATTTGCCTCACATTCCAATAACAAAGCTATATAGAAAACAAGCGCGCAAGCTACCAAGTGGCCAAGTCGACATTCGCCGAGACACTTATAGAGAACATTCTTGGTTCTGCCATAGCCATACTGACAAATAACAGTGATTGCGCCTTCTAGAAGGGAGAGTGTAGGCTTTATAGCCCCTTACCCAGCTCGCTAGAAGAGACAGTCACAAGAGACACACAAAGAATGACGACACAAACGCATAGACAAATAACAACATTTATTGAGAAGCACAAACATCCATGCCTTTACCGGGATACGAGCCCGAGCCCAGCAGCTCCAAAGGCTAGTACACTAACCACTGCGCCAGCGGGCCGGCCATAGCCACACTACAGACATATTCATACTAGACAAAAAATTCCTTTAAATATCACTGGAGTTCCCGAGTACACTGCGAAATTTGTGCTCATCAAATCTGTTTAGTCGAAAATCCTGACGGCGATAGCGTATGGTGATGCTCGAAGTTCTACTGGGTCGTCACTTGACCAATTTTCTGAAATGAAATAAAAAAGACTCAGTCAAAATAAGCCTCAAAAATAACTCAGTTAGGATATTGCAAATTGTCAGCCAAAAATATTTCATTACGATAACCAATATTCTTGTATAATAGATTTTATTTAGCTTTGGGTACGTTAAAATAAAAAAGAGCCCATGATTCATATACGAACCCTCGTCGACGTCATAGGACTTGGCCATTACATTTATAGTTCCCTCGAATTTAGTGCGAATATTTCACATTTGTTTCGTAACATAACCAAAAAAATCTGTTATCAACAAGTACAATCTGTGTCATCGTTTACGGATTTTATCTGTTTAAAGAGAAAATGTGCCTCTTGACAAATTGAGGAGTAAATTTAAGCTTTTTTTCTTAAAAAAAAAAAAGAAACGGAAATTTTCGACACTAAAATAATACAAATATTGTATTTTCTTGTTCCTTTTTCTTGTTTTTCTTTCTGTGTACCGTGGCTAGAGAATGAAACCAACTAGCTCAAATATAACAACTTGTTCTTTGTTTCACACAACTTTTTAGACCCAATATTTTTTTTTATAACCCACCCGATACTCCGATAAAAACGACGGTAAAAAAAGCTCGTGTACTCTCATGGATGAAACATTTGTTATGTGGTGGAGGTATAAACAAATCAGTTCCGGTCGGGTGAAATTCTGGAAAGTCTTCTGTAATTAAAAACATTTTGAAAGCTATCTAAAACAAATGAATTTAGTGATGTTAAAATCATTATAACCCAAGAAGCGACTATCCGTTTTCGATTGACATACTTCATAATCACCCAGGACTTTTGGGCGTATCAAGTCCTTTTTAGATGTATTTCCACACTGATTATCACATATTTTTTGCTTACTTATGGGTTTTTCCTCACATTTTCATGGAGTAATAGCTCGCTTGATGACCCCTATCTTGTTGGAAAAGCAATTATCTACTTTATGGGCATAACTTTTTTCCAACTTTGCAAGTTCTAAACTATTCTGCTTAACATTAATAAAGGAGGGGTGAATCATAATATGTTATGGGAAAGGCTTTTGGGACGGCATAGTATTAAGTTAGATTGATGGTCTGAGGATAGGATTTTTTTTTAAGTTAAGACTTAATGCCGGTTTTACTTGACAGTTGACTGCGTTCGTTTCACATAGCTCTGACATGTATTTTTGTTTCATCGTTTGTAACAGAGACTATAACTTATAATTGCTTCGACACAAGTATATATACTGCAAACAAAATCAACCCAAGACATGGCTTACTCTAATTTAAACTTTCGAGTTCTAAGTTGGCAATTTTAATTTTATTTTCTTCGCAAATTTAATACATTTAATCAAAAACATGAAAATATGATTTTCAAAATTTGATAGGAACTTGTTTTGTAAATATTTATCTAAATAAAACTGTTATATTAATATAAAATATTTTTAACCTTAAAAATGCCCTTAAAATTTTACCAACTTTTTGCATAACCTATACGTAACTTTTAGAATTAATTTTATTGACAATTTTTATTTTTATACGACACTTTCCAAAGTACTGCACTGTAAAATCATGCTGTAAAAACTGATAGAAGCCTAGCTCCCTCCAGTTTTATGGAATAACGTTACACCAAATTTACAGAGTGACATTACACAAGAGAATAAGTTGACTTTTATTTTGCGGTGTAACGTTACTTCGTGCATTTATTGTAATGTTACTCCTTAATATTTGGAGTAATATTACCCCATAAAGCTGGAGTAACGTTACATCAAAGTTTTGCGGTGAACTTTCACTTCATTGAACAAGCAAGTACATAATTATTCTTATGCAAACCAAACGAAACGGAATTGTTTGTAAGCCATTTGGTATTCGGTAACTTATTCAGGATGTAAGCCGGAGAAATAACCTTTGTTTTAACAAAAATCTAATATATTGTAATGACGTTTATTACATTATTCAAGATGCATCACGTCTTAATGTATACATTTTATAACATAAGTATTTCAATCTTAAAGTATTCGCTTTGTTTCATAAGTTTAAGATACCTTATTTATAAGTATTACAATGTTTCAGGCGCAGCATTATAGCCCAGACTAGTTATGAATAAATAATACTCAAGTATTAAACAATTTGTTCTCCATTTCTGAGACTTCTTAAGCTAACTAAATATCGCAATATTACTAATTCAACCTAATCAAACGTTCAATTTATCACACATAAAATTACACGCTTCTGCTATAAATTCCCAGGCGCAAAAATTGGTTCTGAATTAAATATCATTTCCAATTACCTCAAATACTTACGATATTCCCGCAAAGTCTTTGAAAAATGGCTTTTTCCAGACTTTCCCCAAAATTTAATGAGACATTACAACGTCGCCAATTCACCCGCAGCTTAAAGACAGGCGTTATTTAATGTGGCAACTAAAATCCACACACGAATTGAAGCCTGTGATTTAAATGGTACTTCCAATTACCGGAAAGGGCCCTCGAAATCACCCCTTAATACCTGCCAATCTCTTTATAGATTCATAATAAGTTGGGCCGCGCCATATAAAGATTCCAGCGCATCGCAGGCCTAACTCCAAAATAAACCTATCTCAGCCGTTCTTCGAGATTTTTGGCTCTTTTATTAGGGTGCGAAGCAGCATCCTTTTAAGTCTCGGGCGCCCGGAGTATGTCATCCATCCTACTTTAGAAGCCAGAGGAGACGTCATAAAGGACTTAAGTGCGAACACTGCGGAGAATTACCGCTTGTGATGAAGTGATGCTGAACGGAAGGGGAAAAGGAGGATAATAGTTTTGCTGTATTTTTTACCTGTTCATCCCAAGTACCAGAAGGTGTGATTTAACATATTCTTCTTCTTCAACAGCGCTACAGCCTGGTGCAAGCCAAAGCTTTCACAATTTGCTTTCTCCAATCGAGGTTTTCAGCCAGTCTTCACCATCTTTGAACTCCCAATTCTTTCTAGTTCTGCTCCACACTAAACACGTGCTTTAACCTGTTCGTAGTGTGAAATTGACAGTTCTATATCAGAGGTGCAAGAACATGGGATGAATGTCGGGAAAAGAATATTTCCTTCCCATTTCTCCTAAGTTTTATCAAAGATTTTTCCCTTTCGTTAAATACACAGAACTATCCATATCACTTCAATAATTGACCAGGTATTTATTCAGAAGTTCCAGATTGAACTTCACAAAAGAGTCAAAATGCTGCTCCTAGTGGCTCCAACCTAAAAACTTCCACATTAAAATTTAAAATAAATTCTGATTACATGAGGTGAACAATGGTTATTATGAACTGATCTGGCTATTCTGCCAAACGAGGAAGAAACAATTGGTTTGCTTGAGTCTCTGACAAAAGTATTCATAATAAATCAAGATTCAACTCATTTTTCTAAGGAATTTAGAGGCAAGATACCAATGACTTTATGACTATCATAAAGTTGCAAAAAGTTTAATTCCGTATTTCAGGCTATCTTTCTAAAACCACTGAATTCAGAAATTGCAGAAAGAAAAGGGTACATAAGTATAATATAAAAATTCGCATATTTCGATCAAAACTAAATTTAAGAAAAAAATAAACATATAGAGGTAATATTAGTTTCCATTTATATTAAAATTATTTTAAATAATTTTCAGATTATATTTCCTCTAAAACAGTCCAATTTGTAAAAAAAGAAAGTGCATGTCCATTAAATACAAAATTCACCAAAAAGAAATGCTCACATTTTACTAAGTTTCCAAAAAATAATTTTTAAATAAATATTAGGTATCATATATTTTTAAATTAAATGATTTTTAAATTTTGTCTACATTTAAACCCGCCTAATTTTGAAGCTGCTAAAAGAAACAATAGCATTGAACCAACGCTCTTATAAGGAAACACATGTTTCCTCCATGTAGCGAGTCGGCCAGCAAGTCTTCACCTTTGGTGTCTAGGGCCGTATTTCTCAATTACTTGCAGAGCAGGCAATTTCACCCTGGCTGCAATTTTATTGCGGAGCAGCCACCGAGCAGTCATGAAATATTCAGGCCGCTATATAGGCATCTCGGGGTCGGAGTAATAACACGTCAACGCGCTAGCGTTTATCATGGTTGGTGCTTCCAATCTTGCCAGCACACTGAATTCGCTTGGAAAGACTCTATCCAACATTTATTCCAATAAATAGTTCCACATTTATATGAAACTATTGCATATTATATACAATTTGGTAAAAAGATATCAGAAACAGATGGAGTACTTGAGAACTATGTAGTTTGACCATCATGGTAGTTAATGGGATTGAAATTGTGTTGGCCGTTTGACACGGAATCAATTGATTGTTGGTTGGTATGGTGTCTAACCAACGCAGCCTTTCTAGGACCGAATCAGGATTCATCAATTATGCAGAGCGTCCCCCATTTTGTTTCGAGGATTTGAGGATAGCGATGAAACAATAATCATGGATCAGAGTTTTGGAGAGTCCTTATTACGGGCCCGTTCCATCAACAATCATGAAACTTTGATCGCTGAGGCTTCCAGTTTCTTTCTGGTAGAGAGTTGGCTTCATTTTCGGCTGGCCTAGCTGACGGTTTTTCATGTCTGCAGCGATTAAGGAAATTAAGACGGAGATTCTGTCTGAGGATGGCCAGTCACAGATGTAACACAGAATAACTAGACGTCGCTTTCGGCTATTTTTATTCAGCTGGAGCCGTTTTGCTCGTGGATTCGTTTATGGAATGAAGTGCCGGAGGGGTATGGGATTATTAAGGGAAATGGGTGTCACTAAAAAGGCCATTTTATTTAAATTGATATTGCGCCGGTAGTTGTTGTTTATGCCAGACATTCTTTAAAGTGACGAGGGTAAGCTTTTTGGGTGGAAAATAGACTTTTGAAAAATTAACAGAAACAGTGTTTTGTTGAGATATTGGTGAGAGGGAGTTTTGTATATCGTGTAATGTTGATGTAAGGCAACTTTTTAATCTTGTAATAGATAATGAGATTTTTTTTTCGGGGAGGAGTGAAGGGGAGATAATAATTTTGCAACCAATTTTAGCATTATAAAGCTTTGGTTCCTCGTTAATTTTTTTTCTCCTAATTTTAATGAAATGTTGAATTAGAAGGAAAATGAATGGGAATTAATAATTTAAATTCTATCGATGTATCCGGTAACGAGAAATTAAAATCTTTTCCACGATAATGCGATCTATTGTTAACCATCTTAGGTATGCACTAATATGTTGTCAAATTTCTTCACCTGCTAATATCCACCTCAAGTTTATGATTAGACTACCATGCCTAAACCACAATACTTAAATGCAATGGGCATGTGCTGTCCCATTTTAGCACTTAAAAGGAATAAATTTTAAAAAAATGTTCTAGTAGTGGCCCATTCTGCATGAAAATTTAAATTTTAGAAGTTTAGAGTCATTTTTCATTGAAAAACTTTTTAAAGCATTGAAATGTGAATGTAAAGAAGCAAAAAAAAACCTCACATATGGATATATGGGAACAAACTCCTTTAAATGCAAAATCTCTTTATTTAATTAAAAATCGAAAACAAATTAAAAATTAAGTTATCTAGTTGTGTATTCACACAATTTTTGAAGCTATGTTATTTCCAATTTTTTGAATAAAAAATTGCCAAAAAATTGCGTTTTACTACGAATACTTAATTAATAAGGTTAAAATAATGAATTATGAATATTACTTATATATTTAAAAAATAACTTAAATATACATACACTGTAAAAACAAGGGAGTGTTATTACGCTTGTTTTGGGTTTATGAAATGCTAAATAAGGTATAAATATACACGACTTGTGGTGTCAGCACCAAAATAGGTGTTATCATTCACTCAAAATGGTTTTTATTTAAACTTAAAAAAAAAATTGGGGTTAATATACATCAAGAATGGTTTAACTGTAGCCTTTCGACGACATTTCGAAAACGAGGCACCAAATTCGGTGTTGCAGATCGAGCCAATCTAGCAATTCTAGTTGTAACGGGAAAATTAGAGCTGTGTTTTGATAATTTACTCGTGATTAGCATGGTTTGAGTCTTGGAATGGAATGGAATGCAAATGCGCCCTCTAGAAGGGAAGGGCGTAGGCTATGTAGCCCATTACCCCGCTCGCCAGAAGGGACAGTCACAGAAGACACACAAAGAAAGGACGACACAAACACATAGACAAATAACAACATTTATTGACAAGTACAAATATCCATGCCTGACCGGGATTCGAACCCGACCTCAGCAGCTCCAAAGGCCAGTACACCAACCATTCAGCCACCGAGGCGGCGGTTTGAGTCTTAGTTTTAAAATTGCTAGATAGAAAACTTATTTCAGAGTGCATTTACTACTCTTAAGTTATTGTCTGTGTGTTTGTAGGGGAAGGTGGGTTCCCTTGGACCTATTTTGACTTTACAATTTTTAATTTCTTTATTACTTGCAAAAAGTGAATAAAAATATTTTTACTAAATACTTTATGTTGTTATATACAACATATATTTATTTTAACATTTTATTCAAATTATTTCAACTTTAAAAAAAATAAATACAGAAAATTGTAATTCGGACCAAGGTACACCACCGGCGGTGTACCTTGGTCCAACTGGTAGTGTACCTTGGACCAATTATTAACAGGTAGAGAGACTCGATTTACAGTCCGAAAACTAATATTTATTAGCCACATAAAATTCAAAAATACATTTTACAACCTATTCTTATTTCTAGCCAAGATTGTAGTAATTGGTTATGTTAGGTCAATTGGCTTAGTAAGGGGTTTTATTGCCTTAGTTTTTTTAGGGCTTTTTTGGCTTTTTCAGCTGCAATGCGATCTTTCTCAGGTGTATCCGTTAAAATGCAGCATAAAATTTAAACTGTCATTTCATGCCATAGAAAAACATTTGGCTATCTTTCGGTCATAAATTTGAAAAAACAACTCAAATTTTTTCTCCTATGATTATACAACTTGGCCTAAACGTAAAAAGGATGTTCTGCTTAGATATTTATTATGAAAAACATCTTTTTAGATGCGCATGCAATAATTATTTTCTACATTATGTCAATTTGGTTAAAATTTTATAGGCCTACCATAGATATAAATAATTAACTACAGAAAAATTATTTATCACACCGCATATAATTTTTTTTTGCAAATTTCCATGCTACATAATTTTACAAATCAGGGTTGCATATTAATAGCTTAAAATACTTAGTTTCTCAAAGGAAAAATTTACTTGAAATTTAAAAAGGGTTTTCAACAATCTGAAGCACATAAGACCTATAGTAGTGTACCTTGGACCAGTCCAAGGTACACTACCTGTATTTGGTTCGAGGTACACCACTTGGATATTAAAAACAAAATAGTTAATCACCATGTTAAGGTTAGACTTAACTTAATTTCAAGCACACAGTTTTATAACTAAAACTTTGCTTTATATTGCATAACCATTGTTTCTGAATAAACACTACCTGTTTGAGCATAAAAATACACTAAAGAATCTGACAAAAATTTACTTTTGAACTGTGAATTTAGTTTTTCGAAACCTCTTTAATTAATTGACCTTTTAAACAAACAGATAGAACTTCACTGAGACCCCTAGAAGCAAATACTTTAACTGCATATGGTGTTGTTTCAATATCTAAGCAAATCGAGCTAGAATCAGCATAGGTTCGAGGTACACATATGTCCAAGGTACACCACTTACCCCTACTCAGTTAACGCTAAATAACAGCATGAGTTTGATTTTGATGATGATAAATCGTGTTTGTATTTGCTGAAAATGCAAAGTAAGTGGAATATTTATTTTTATTCTTTATGTAGATAAATGACCTACTACTGAATAACTTAATTAAAACTTCAGTATTAGCAATTCTGGTTGTAACGAGAAAATTAGGGTTGTGTTTATATCGTTGTGCTAGTATATATGATTAAAAGATATGGGAAAATACTGTAATTATAATTATCATTTTAATAAGTCATTTAGCTCATTGATATCTGAATTGTTTCAGTGATTAACTTTTCGATTATGAAATCATCATTACACTTTCATATATGATATTTTATTTACGTTTTGTTACAAAAAAGCTATAAAATAGTTAAACTGAGCTTAATTGCCTTCAGCTCAATAACCCTGTTAGGTCGTTAGGTATTTAAGTACACCAAATCACTGGTGCGTTTTAGCACACCAAAATTGGTGGCCACAGATAGTGGCCACCAAAAATGGTGGCCACTATCGATGTATCCGGTAACGAGAAATTAAAATCTTTTCCACGATAATGCGATCTATTGTTAACCATCTTAGGTATGCACTAATATGTTGTCAAATTTCTTCACCTGCTAATATCCACCTCAAGTTTATGATTAGACTACCATGCCTAAACCACAATACTTAAATGCAATGGGCATGTGCTGTCCCATTTTAGCACTTAAAAGGAATAAATTTTAAAAAAATGTTCTAGTAGTGGCCCATTCTGCATGAAAATTTAAATTTTAGAAGTTTAGAGTCATTTTTCATTGAAAAACTTTTTAAAGCATTGAAATGTGAATGTAAAGAAGCAAAAAAAACCTCACATATGGATATATGGGAACAAACTCCTTTAAATGCAAAATCTCTTTATTTAATTAAAAATCGAAAACAAATTAAAAATTAAGTTATCTAGTTGTGTATTCACACAATTTTTGAAGCTATGTTATTTCCAATTTTTTGAATAAAAAATTGCCAAAAAATTGCGTTTTACTACGAATACTTAATTAATAAGGTTAAAATAATGAATTATGAATATTACTTATATATTTAAAAAATAACTTAAATATACATACACTGTAAAAACAAGGGAGTGTTATTACGCTTGTTTTGGGTTTATGAAATGCTAAATAAGGTATAAATATACACGACTTGTGGTGTCAGCACCAAAATAGGTGTTATCATTCACTCAAAATGGTTTTTATTTAAACTTAAAAAAAAAATTGGGGTTAATATACATCAAGAATGGTTTAACTGTAGCCTTTCGACGACATTTCGAAAACGAGGCACCAAATTCGGTGTTGCAGATCGAGCCAATCTAGCAATTCTAGTTGTAACGGGAAAATTAGAGCTGTGTTTTGATAATTTACTCGTGATTAGCATGGTTTGAGTCTTGGAATGGAATGGAATGCAAATGCGCCCTCTAGAAGGGAAGGGCGTAGGCTATGTAGCCCATTACCCCGCTCGCCAGAAGGGACAGTCACAGAAGACACACAAAGAAAGGACGACACAAACACATAGACAAATAACAACATTTATTGACAAGTACAAATATCCATGCCTGACCGGGATTCGAACCCGACCTCAGCAGCTCCAAAGGCCAGTACACCAACCATTCAGCCACCGAGGCGGCGGTTTGAGTCTTAGTTTTAAAATTGCTAGATAGAAAACTTATTTCAGAGTGCATTTACTACTCTTAAGTTATTGTCTGTGTGTTTGTAGGGGAAGGTGGGTTCCCTTGGACCTATTTTGACTTTACAATTTTTAATTTCTTTATTACTTGCAAAAAGTGAATAAAAATATTTTTACTAAATACTTTATGTTGTTATATACAACATATATTTATTTTAACATTTTATTCAAATTATTTCAACTTTAAAAAAAATAAATACAGAAAATTGTAATTCGGACCAAGGTACACCACCGGCGGTGTACCTTGGTCCAACTGGTAGTGTACCTTGGACCAATTATTAACAGGTAGAGAGACTCGATTTACAGTCCGAAAACTAATATTTATTAGCCACATAAAATTCAAAAATACATTTTACAACCTATTCTTATTTCTAGCCAAGATTGTAGTAATTGGTTATGTTAGGTCAATTGGCTTAGTAAGGGGTTTTATTGCCTTAGTTTTTTTAGGGCTTTTTTGGCTTTTTCAGCTGCAATGCGATCTTTCTCAGGTGTATCCGTTAAAATGCAGCATAAAATTTAAACTGTCATTTCATGCCATAGAAAAACATTTGGCTATCTTTCGGTCATAAATTTGAAAAAACAACTCAAATTTTTTCTCCTATGATTATACAACTTGGCCTAAACGTAAAAAGGATGTTCTGCTTAGATATTTATTATGAAAAACATCTTTTTAGATGCGCATGCAATAATTATTTTCTACATTATGTCAATTTGGTTAAAATTTTATAGGCCTACCATAGATATAAATAATTAACTACAGAAAAATTATTTATCACACCGCATATAATTTTTTTTTGCAAATTTCCATGCTACATAATTTTACAAATCAGGGTTGCATATTAATAGCTTAAAATACTTAGTTTCTCAAAGGAAAAATTTACTTGAAATTTAAAAAGGGTTTTCAACAATCTGAAGCACATAAGACCTATAGTAGTGTACCTTGGACCAGTCCAAGGTACACTACCTGTATTTGGTTCGAGGTACACCACTTGGATATTAAAAACAAAATAGTTAATCACCATGTTAAGGTTAGACTTAACTTAATTTCAAGCACACAGTTTTATAACTAAAACTTTGCTTTATATTGCATAACCATTGTTTCTGAATAAACACTACCTGTTTGAGCATAAAAATACACTAAAGAATCTGACAAAAATTTACTTTTGAACTGTGAATTTAGTTTTTCGAAACCTCTTTAATTAATTGACCTTTTAAACAAACAGATAGAACTTCACTGAGACCCCTAGAAGCAAATACTTTAACTGCATATGGTGTTGTTTCAATATCTAAGCAAATCGAGCTAGAATCAGCATAGGTTCGAGGTACACATATGTCCAAGGTACACCACTTACCCCTACTCAGTTAACGCTAAATAACAGCATGAGTTTGATTTTGATGATGATAAATCGTGTTTGTATTTGCTGAAAATGCAAAGTAAGTGGAATATTTATTTTTATTCTTTATGTAGATAAATGACCTACTACTGAATAACTTAATTAAAACTTCAGTATTAGCAATTCTGGTTGTAACGAGAAAATTAGGGTTGTGTTTATATCGTTGTGCTAGTATATATGATTAAAAGATATGGGAAAATACTGTAATTATAATTATCATTTTAATAAGTCATTTAGCTCATTGATATCTGAATTGTTTCAGTGATTAACTTTTCGATTATGAAATCATCATTACACTTTCATATATGATATTTTATTTACGTTTTGTTACAAAAAAGCTATAAAATAGTTAAACTGAGCTTAATTGCCTTCAGCTCAATAACCCTGTTAGGTCGTTAGGTATTTAAGTACACCAAATCACTGGTGCGTTTTAGCGCACCAAAAATGGTGGCCACAGAGTCACCACCAAAGGTGGTGTTTCTACACACCAGTCAATTATCGGTGTTTCATTACACCGATTTACTTGTGGTGATTCCTTACACCACTTTTGGTGGCTACTTTGTTGCCACCATTTTTGGTGTGAAGTTACACCAAAATTATTTACAGTAAACTCAATAGTCAATCCTTTTATACAAATAAAAATAACCTTTATATTAGTATCCTAATCAAATCGAATCGTAAAATACGCTTTCAAATAAATTGCATAAAATTTAAATCTGTACTGAGACATCAACTATTTTCTGAATTATGAATTCCGCAGAAAGTAGATCCCTTTTAAAGGAAATCAAAGTTGAGTCGTTGATTAAACCCTTTATGTTTGACCTGATGTTATGTGCAAATAGAGAATTCCGAAAAGATGTATCATCAAAGCATTTAGTTCAAAATTTAAAGAGAAATTGTTGGAGTTTTGGTAATTTAATTAATCAAAGTATCAAATCGGGAAAATTAAGGGTTGGGTGGAAAATGAGTAAATTGTATTGATTGGTTTAAAGCAGGGATTGGAAAGTTAAGTAATTCTCTAACAGGCCGCCCCAGTGGCTCAATCATTACGATGCTGGCCTTTGGAGCTGCTGGGGTCGGGTTCGAATCCCAGTCAGACATGGATGTTTGTGACCGTCAATAAATGTTGTTATTTGTCTATGTGTTTGTGTCGTCCTTCTTACTAATACTAAGAAGTCTCTTGTGACAGTCTCTTCTGGCGAGCTGGGTAATGGGCTATAAAGCTTACACTCTCCCTTCTAGAGGGCGCATTCACTGTCATTTGTCAACTCTCTAACAGTTACGCAATTAAAAAGTAACTATATTATAGTTATAGTTACTTAATTAAAAAGTAACTCGGTTACAGTTATAGTTACTTCATACGAAAAGTATTTAATGACCGTTACTTTTATAAATTTCAAATTATAAGAAAAATTGAAATTTTATTCATCTTTTACCGTCTTTCAAAAAGAACCTAGACAAAAACAATAGGGACAATCATAAAAAGTAAGAAACAAAATTCAGCGAATTCAGTTGAATTTTAAATTATTAAATATAAGCCAAACGCCAAACTGTGCCGAAAATATTCGGTGGAGAGCGGCGTGAGAAGTAACGGAAAAGTAACGAAATTATTCGTTACTTTAGCTACAATTATACAAGTAACTAAGTAAGAGTTACTTCCTGAGAAATATAATGGTGTTATCTGAAAAAAAAGTAACTGTTAAAAGCAACGCATTACTCTAATCTATAATTTAAAGTTATTGGAAGAATCTGAAATTTTATTTAATTGTAAGCCAAAAGTTTTTTCAGTTTCCTTAAGATATTGTTTCAAATTTCAAACTTGTTTTTAAAGTTATTGTTATTGTAATAAAAAGTTATTGTTTTGTCAATCAAATTAATCATTTTTCTATCTTAAATATATATTTCTCGATGATTACACTATAAATAATTTTGGTGTATCTTCACACCAAAAATGGTGGCAACAAAGTATCCACCAAAAGTGGTGTAAGGAAACACCACCACTAAATCGGTGTTATGAAACACCATCAGTAAATCGGTGTTATGAAACACCATCAGTAAATCGGTGTAATGAAACACCGATAATTGACTGGTGTGTAGAAACACCACATTTGGTGGCGACTCTGTTGCCACCATTTTTGGTGTAATAAAACGCCACCAGTGATTTGGTGTACTCAAACACCTAACGACCTAACAGGGTGTTCTGGTAACTTATTTCAGAATCAAAAGGATAAAATGGTTATTTGCTGAAAACACTTTTTGGGGTAAACTGATTTCTTACAAAACATGAACAACAAACATATTTGTAATGTTAAAAATAACTAATTTTGTAACTTGAGTTTATTTGCGACTTGAGTTGAACTCAACGAGGATACTTTCATCCATTCTACAAAAGATAAAATGAAAATGTACAGATATTATACAAAAACCTAACGCAAACAAAATTAATGTTTAGGAATATTTAACATGCATGAACGATATCAATATGGTGGCCAAACATTGTTTAATTTGTTACTCAACTATCTTTATAGCTATGAAATTGTGCAATTAACCTCAGTTTAACTATTTTATTGTTTTTTCAAACAAAACATAAATAAAATATCATTTATAAAAGAGTTATGATGATTTCATAATCGAAAAGTCAATCACTGAAACAATTCAGATATCAATGAGCTAAATTACTTATGGAAAAATACTGTAATTATACTAATCATTTCAATATATTTTAATCATATATACTCGCACAAAGATATAAACACAACCCTAATTAACTCGCTAGTAGCTCGCTACAACCAGAATTGCTAATATTGAAGTTTTAATTAAATTTTTCAGTTGTAGTTCATTTATCTTTATAAAGAATAAATATAATTGTTCCGCTTACTTTGAATTTTCAGCAAATACAAACACGATTTATCATCATCGAAATCAAACTCATGTAAGGAAACACCACCATTAAATGGGTGTTATGAAACACCATCAGTAAATCGGTGTAATGAAACACCGATAATTGACTGGGGAACTTAGTGCAAACATACATACAATCATTTAAAAGTAATAAATTCACGCTGAAATAAGTTTTCTATCTAGCTATTAAAAACTAAGATTCCAACCATGCACAACACGAATAAACTATCAAAACGCAGCTCTAATTTTTCCGTTGCAACCATAGAATTGTTAGATTGGCCTGATTTGTAACACCGAATTTGGTGCTTCGTTTTTCAAAATGTCGCCGAAAGGCTACAGTTAAACCCTTCTTGGTGTATTTTAACACCAATTATTTTTTAAGTTTAAATAAAAACCGTTTTGAGTGAATGATGACCCCTATTTTGGTGCTGACACCACAAGTCGTGTATATTTACACCTTATTTAGCATTTCATAAAGCCAAAACAAGTGTAATAATACTCCCTTGTTTTTACAGTGTAATAACTAATTTAATTATTTATTTCTAATTAAGTACGCAATATTTCAAAATGCTCTCATTATATTTACTTAAATAAAGTCAAAAGTTTGATTGATGATTCATTTGGCAATTAATTTATTTGATGTTTGAATAATTTATTTGATAAACGAGAAAATGTGAAAAACTTATAGTTAGGGAAGAAAGTTAGAACTCAAATGGTAAGCAACTAGAATTAAAAAGAAATATTTGGTGAAATTTTTTATTTAATAAGAAATTTAAAAAAATGGTATTCGTGCGCAAAGAAAATAATTAAGACGGAAGGTCAGTCGATCAGTCCTATTGACTTAATGCATCAATTTTCACATAGCAAATGTTTCAAACGTATTGCTTTTAAATTATTTTTTTTACATGGTGAGAAAATCGTTACAACAATATAAGAATATTTTGTAAAGAAAATATAATGTTATTCTTAAATAATTAATTATATAAAGAATATGCTGTTTTAGACTCATGTTGACTGCTACAGAAGAGTCATATTATCTGTGAGAAAAATCTTTATAAAATAAATGTAAAAATCTTTATAATATATATGTAAAAATTCTAATAAATAATTGCCTAACTACGTTAATATCTACCTTACAAGCCATCGCATATAGGCTAGTGTTAATTTGATGTTCCTCTACATAGTTCATATTTGCTTAATACATTTGTTTTTAACAACAAATTTTATTTAGTTTTAAGCTATAAATTAAATTAAGTTGATTTAAAATTTTAATTTAAATAGTTTCATAATAAATTACAACTTTTGAGTAATCTGCCGAATTCCGCCCTTTCAAAATTCGGCACTCTAGGCTGCAGCCTACTCAGAATACTTCGGAATGCGGCTTGAAAGTATGGTATGGTTGGTACATATATATTCCAGCCTGTGTGCTTGTTCAGAGAATCGCTTATAAGCTTTCGTCAAGTGGGACAGACACAGAAATAGTTTTTACAAGCACAAGAGACACACAAATAAATAACAACATTCTTGACGGTCACAAACATCCATGCTCGACCGGGACTCGAACCCGACCCCAGCAGTTCCATTAGGCTAGCATCCCAACGATTGCGCTACCGGGGCTGCTGGCTTGAAATTGTGGGAAGTTAAAACAAAATGTTATAGTTCGTAATTTTTTAGTACCAGAACCAAGAGAGGCCAACTGGCAGTGATCAAGAGTAGGTGTTAATATGTCTACTGGCAAACAAAAATGTAAATTTTATTACTTGTGCTTTATTCTTGTCTTTTTAACAAGGGTGTTCGGTCGTTTGTTAAGACCCATGGAGTTAATGCATTAGATTTGAAATCTTAACCCGTGTCGAAGTATTGCTGTGCCATGTAAGCATCTTTTCACCTGGTATGAGAATCGCTATAACAGGCAAATAAAACAAATTCGAAAAAAAAAAATGTATCATGTGGTTGTTTATTTATTATTTTTTTAAACTTTAATTTCCCCAAAATATGCGGGGTGACACCATTTTTAAGCTTTATCAATTAATTATTAAATAACCGGATGCTATTTTCCCTTTAAATTTTCTTTATTTAGCTGTTATGACGATTTTGACACCTGGTAAAACTGACAAAGGGCTGAAAGTTTCTCTGAGGAAAAATATAAAGGTTCTGAATTTTTTTTTCTTTCAAAAGCCAAGCTGCTTGACTATTATCAGGGATCGCAGTAACCTGTAACTTGTAATATTATAGCTACTTTTTCAGGTAACGCCGAGTAACACCATTAGGTTTTTCGGAAAATAGTTGTAACTATAATTTAGTTACACTGTAAATAGTTTTGGTGTATCTCCACACCAAATATGGTGGCAACAAAGTAGCCACCAAAAGTGGTGTAAGGAAACACCACCAGTAAATCAGTGTAATGAAACACCGATATTACTGGTGTGTAGAAACACCACGTTTGGTGGCTACTCTGTTGCCACCATTTTTGGTGTATTAAAACGCCACCAGTGATTTGGTGTAATTAAACACCTTGCAACCTAATAGAGTGTTCTGGTAACTAATTTCAGAATCAAAAGAATAAAATGGTTATTTTTTAAAAACACTTTTTGGTGTAAACATATTTCTTACAAAACCTGAACAACAAACATTGTAATGTTAAAAATAACTAATTTTGTAACTTGAGTTGATTTGCTACTTGTGTTGAACTCAACGAGGATACCCCTTTATCCATACTACAAAAGATTAAATGAAAATGTACATATATTATACAAAAGCATAACGCAAACAAAATTAATGTTTAGGAATATTTAACGTGAATGAAATATATCAATAGTATAGGCAGCCATAGTTTAATTTGTTACTCAACTATCTATAGAGCTAAAAATTGTGCAATTAACCTCAGTTTAACTAATTTTAAAGTTTTTTCAAACAGAACGTAAATAAAATATAATTTATGAAAGTGTAATGATGATTTCACAATCGAAGAGTTAATCACTGAAACAATTCCGATATCAATGAGCTAAATGACTTATGGGAAAATACTGTTATTATACTTATCATTTCAATATCTTTTAATCCTATATACTCGCACAAAGATATAAACACAACCCTAATTTACTCGTTCCAACCAGAATTGCTATTATTGAAGTTTTAATTAAATTATTTAGTAGTATTTCATTTATCTTTGTGAAGAATAATTGTTCCGTTTACTTTGAATTTTCATCAAATACAAACACGATTTATCATCATCAAAATCAAACTCATGCTGTTATTTAGGGCTAACTGAGTGTAAACACACAGACTATCATTTAGAAGTAATAAATGCACCCTGAAATAAGTTTTCTATCTAGATATTTTAAAAAATAAGACTCAAACCATGCACATCACGAATAAATTATCAAAACACAGCTCTAATTTTAACGTTACAACCATAGAATTGTGCTAGATTAGGTCAATCCGTAACACCGAATTTGGTGCTTCGTTTTCAAAATGTCGTCGAAAGTCTACAGTTAATCAATTCTTGGTGTATGTAAACACCAATTTTTGTTTAAGTTTAAGTAAAAACCATTTTGAGTGAATATGATAACACCTGTTTTGGTTCTGACACCACAAGTCGTGTGTAATTACAACTCATTTAGCATTTCATAAACCCAAAACAAGGGTAATAATACTCCCTTGTCTTTACAGTGTACTTTTAGCGGTAACGAAGTAACAAAAAATTCGTTACTTTTCCGTTACTTCTCACGCCGCTCTTCACGGATATTTACGGCACCAGTTAATTTAATTATTTAAAGTTTAACTATTAATAAAGTTGAATTTTCTTTCTTAACTTTTCTTGATAGCTCCCTATTTCTTTAGTCTTTGTTTGCTTTGAAAAACTCTAAAAATGCAATATTTCAACTTTTTTATAACTTTGACGTTTCTAAAAGTAACTGTGATTAGGTACTTTTCGTATTAAGTAAATGTAACTCGTTACTTTTCATATTAAGTAACTGTAACCGAATGTCTTCTAAAAGAAACTTTCCGATCCCCTACTACTATTATTAGAAAATATTTGTCTTGTAATGCTGTCATCTAGCGTATAACATTGTTACTAAAATTTTCTTCAGAAAATATATATATATTTTAAATCTTACCCATTGTCACCATATTGTGAGAACTAAAACGTTAATTAAAGTTCTTTTTCGTAGGTTGAACTGAAGTAAAAATATAGTTTAAATTTTAACTTTCAATTATCGTTTAAATAATTGAAAACATGTGATAAAACATTTTGAAGTAGTAATAATAATTTAAATTCGAATAACAGTTTTAATGCGAAGTAATGAAAAGTAAATAATGCAGATAACCTTAGAGATTATTTCTAAGCATAAATTCATTTAAAAAGCACATTTTGAAATCTATCATTTTTTAAAAAATACTTTTATGAAATATTTAAGAACATGTCAAATTATGTAATGTATTGAATAGTGATGTTCAAAATTGGCTTTCAGTCTCATCTTAAAATAAGTTGTGCAAAGTTACAAAATCAGTATAAAAAGTTTAGCATTTTAATTACTATTGGTTCTATTTATTTTGTGAAATAATTTTAAGTATAATTCTTTGAACCTAATATGCCAATAAATGTGCTAAGTTAAAAAAAAAAAAAAAGATGGGATATTTTACATTAAAATTGGCCGTCGATATTACAATTTAATAAATTACTTAGTGATAATTATATTTTAAGATAAATGAAAAAAAAAAACAGATTTTTTTTTCAATATTTTAGCAACAGTACTTTAAACAAGGTGGCAAAATCTTAATGGTGTCGCCACATTTGGTGGCGACATCTAGAAGATAAAAGATTTACTATTTGTAGGTCGAAATTTTTAATTCTTCAAAACTTTTAGAGTTCGTAAATAAATTTTTCAAATTGAACAAAAAATAGTTTTCAAAGATAAATTTTTATGAGTGAAGTAAAAAGTCTTTTTATTTTTTTTTTCAAAATCTAACAGGGAGACTAAATAAAAAAAAAACTTTTATTAAATGCAAATCTTTTTTTAATTTTAGAGTTGTTATTTTACACAATTTAAAAGCTGGATTTTTAATTAAATAATATTTTTAAAAATTATCATAGGAAGATAATACAGAAACTTTAGGTTCCTTAATATCAACTTAAAATTGCCTTTTATAAAAATAAAATTATAAAAAGAAAAAGTTGTCAAGTTGACTGTGTTTTTTTTCTCTTTTGAGAAATATGAAAGGTGCCAACCTCAAAATACAATCATATGTGGCTAAATGTGATGGAAAACGCAATCGAAGTTTTCCATTATTCCTAAGTAATGTCCAATAAATGAATGAAATTAAATCAAAACGATTGTTAAGGAAAAAATTTAATTAGAAAGTAATTGACACACACAAACTGTTTAGTTTAAAAAGAGTAATTAAAACTGCCTTCAAATTTTATTCAATTTATTGTAATAATTTAAATAAATTATATTACCTTTATATACATTAAAAATATATATTGTTAAAAATACCTAGAAAGAAAATGGCTCAAAAGTCCGGGTTAAAAGACCAATTGAAGAGTTTAATTGAAAAACCAGTTAAGTGACAAAAAGGTGAATAACAGAAAATGAACTTTAAAGTATTTAGTTTGCACTCAGATATGTTAAAAACGGTACTTAAAAACTGTAAAAAGCATACTAACCTAAAGTTTATTAAAAAGGGAAAGCTGTTATCATAAAATAAGTAAGTATTATATTATATTCTCACGCAGAAATCTAATTTTTTTTTTTAAAAATGTCGCTTACCATGTTCTACCACTAAGCTCTTCAATTGAAAAATGAAACATGCTGCCATCTTCATGTAACTATTGGAAGTATAATTTTCGTTGGAAAGCTTTTTTTTTTAAAGATCTCTGTCATATTTTCGTAAGTTAGACCGCTTTGATTATTTTTTAAAAATAGTGTTCTAATTTATTTGAAGGTTCCTAATGTTATCATGAAAATAAATTACTTATTGTGTGAGTAACAAGTCTAAAGTAAAGCTGTGTTTAATTAAAAAAGTAATAACAGGATGACGTTGCGTGTTTGGTCAAAAGAAAAAAAACTTTATTTATTGATGATAAAATTTATCCGCGTAAAATTTATTCGCGAGGAGGATGCCCACTTTTCTCTTCGTCTCGCTCTGAGTTTTTTGGTTTACTTATTATAAGCTTTAATAGGGTCCTTTCTTATAAAAGTAGTAATGGTGGTAATGTAATCGTTTCCGGCTGCCTAGTTCTAGCCTCCATTAGGAGCTTTAACACAGCCAATAATGCCTCGTAATTTTGAACCCTGGTCAAGTGACGAGGTCGACACCTGAGCGGGCACCCAACGGGACCTCGAGCGACATCCAGCGCTGACGCCGTCGGGACTTTGGACTCCACAGATTTAACGAGCACGTCTGTCCCAGTGTACTCGGGCCCATCCGTCGCGAGTTGGATTTTCTATTCTTTCCATGTACAGATATATGATTTATAGGATGATTGGCAGTAGGTGGGATTTCGAACTCCCGCACTCCTGAGAAGGCTGAATCCTGAGTCGGATGCCTTAACCACTCGGCCGCGGACGGGACATGGTATTTCTGTAGCAATATGCTATAAAAAATAGTCTAAATTAGTACATAGTTACTCCACTGGAGGGCTTTTGTATCCCAATGTGGATTATTCAAGCTAAAGAGGATTCATGTGAATCATAAAAATCCATTTCCATCCTAAAAATGTAACTATTTTGTTCATAAGGTTTTGCCTAATAAATTTGTTTATGTTATGTTTTTGTTGATAGAAACCCTTTGACATAGTTGCTAAACACTTTAGAAAATATTTTGGAGATTTTGAATATCGTAATTCTAGCCCTTTAACTGTAGCATGTGTTTTAATTTGTATTGTCATGGTGTTGTACCGCTGACCATCATCAGTAGTTGTTCCTTTGACCAGGTCAAAAGTACAACACTCCTGAGTAAATTTCTCAACATTTCTACTTTGACTTGTTACTGCTACAACGTTCGTAAAATTAGTTAATATTTTTTTTACTTAAGTTGCACTTAAAGAATAAAAAAATTGCATATCAATTTTAACCCTCTGAGGGATAAGAGAATTAGCTGAAGTGTAAACTTGTTTTCACTGAATGAGATTTAGATAAAAAATTTTAACTAAATATTTAATGACTTAAATTTTTATTAAAAAAATATTTTTCTTTGGTAGATGGTTATAAATAGCCCATCCGCGTTTTACATTTTAAAATTTAACAAAAGTATTAAATTTAAAATTTTAAAAAAATTATGTGTGTTGATGAAAAACCTGATGGCACTCTGTCAAACTTAGACTTTACTGGGGCCATTTTCTAACCTTGTGCTGTGTTTGCTCACTTTACAATTGAATTTGAACATCGTTTCATTTTACCTTGCAGGATTCCAACTAAAGATGTGAATGTGACCCCTAATATATGACGCCCACTGTGGTAGAAAGATGGTGGCCTGCCCAGTGGAACTGCAGCGGAGTGAAACAGCCTGCCTACTATACCGTTGTATCATATAATAGAGGGATGGCATGCAAAATTGACCTGTACCCTCCATTATTTTCATAACTCTCCACGATTTTTAAGTCGAGTAAATGGACCACTAACATGTTTTTGTCACCCTATGCGTATAGAATAATGATCTACGCAGCCTGCACTCTCCCCTCTAGGACACATCATTCTATTATGTTATGTTCGCCTTTCATAAAGTAGGTCCCAGGTTCGGGTCAGGGTTTCGCCAAAATAACTGCCGACCTATAAATGGCCTGTGCAGCCGAAAATGTCCGACGAATAATAGCCCGACGAATAATAGTGCGACGATAATTCCATCTGATTTAACCTAATTGTTTATTCCCCCCCCACACACACACACTCCCCCTCCCCGTGCCGGAGATAATTTTTTTTTCTCAAATATTCTCTCCATTTCTCTAATTTCAGAACAATGTATTCGGATCTATAAAGGAGGAAAGAAGTTGTGCAGCTCCTTAGGAAAAAAGATTTACTGTATTAACACAAGTTTTAGTATTTCAGTTCACCGATAGATGGCAGTAAACGTATGAAAACTAGTTGTCACCTCCTCCCCCCCATCAAAAAAAAAAAAAAAAAAGACAAGACAAGAAACTTACAACATGTAAAAAATACTATGATAAAATTTATAACCAATTTTTTTTTATCTAATTTGTATTCATGCTTTAAAGTATTTTATTTATTTTTCAACTAAGTAAAATAATTTTTGTTTTTAAGTGTAACATTATATTTTTTTTGTACCGTTAAACATTAAGATTAATTTGTCTTAGAATAAACATTCTTTGCATTTGCTGTGCAATGTAAAGACAGTGTTTTATTTGTAGTACTATATAATTTGATAGGTAAGCAAATAATTTTGCACATAGCCGTTATTAGGATTGGCGCAAGATGCTTTCACAATTGACTTCATATTTAAAATGTGTGGAATCGTTGAGATTGAAAAAAATTTAAACGCTAAAAAGAAACCTACGAGTTTTATTGCGCTTTTCTTATTTTATACTACGTATGTAAAAATAAAAAGGGGGTCACTTCTCAAACCTAATAATCAAGATATTTCACTGCGATTTAAAAACTATAAATTAATAATAAAATTTACAGAACAAATGTTCCAAAGGTTGAAACAAGGACTTGGATATGTAAGGGGTTTCCCGTAAATGTAAAACTGTAAATAACCAATAAATAACTATAACCAATGAACCATTATAAAGCATTAAATCAGCATCCAAACTCCACAAATACAAAGTGATCTGCTAAGAATTTGCAAAAATTGCTCCACAAAAACTTAACAAGAAAACACTTGGAAACAAGTTATTTACTTAAGCAATTAATACTTATATAACAGTAAGTGATCAGTAAAGAATTCTAACCAATAAAACCGCTGTAAAGCATTAAATCATCATCCAAACTCAACAAATCCCTAAAAATTTGCCAAAATTGCACCACATAAAAACTTAATCAGAAAACACTTGTTAAAAACAAGTCAGGGCGGTGCTTCACAAGCTTACTGTACTTAATGGTACCTCATGGTTCAGTACACATTCTCATTAAGATGAAACAAATGACATGAAAATACGCGACACTATCCAGATCGCCAATAAATCCCAATTTCCAACCCTTGAGAAGAGATATATGACCTAAGGTATAGATCAAATAAGTATCGAGGGCCTCCCAAATGTACCCCCAGGCATTAAAAAAGTCGGAGCTTCCATTTGATAGATTTATAGCTCACGGTTTAAAGCTCAAAGGGATGCGATACCGACGAAGGACAGATTGGAATGACTTGATGACGGTTTGGTGGTTAGGGATTCTTTCAAGAAATGGGGGAGCAGGCGCTAGTTTTAGGGTCTCCAGACCTTTTCTGTTCTCATGGAATCGAGGAATATAGTAGCTACAAAAGAAATAGTAATGTTCATAAAGGCGTATCAAGTATTTTCGAGCAGTTTTTTTAATTAAGTTTTAAATATATAAAGATAACTAAGCTTCATTTTAAGGTCTCCAATAATTTTTTAATTGTACACTTAAAATTCCTACGGAAACACCCAAGGCACACTGTTTAACACCACAAAAGTGGGACACTTCCTGGTAGAATTTTTTTGCTAGGGTATATGCATAAGATTTTCTCCTAGGGGTGTATTAATGTATTAAAAATAATGGTTATAAGATCATTATTAATTTAACAAAAGTCTGAAAATAGGCATTTTCCTTTAACAGACAAAAGGTAAATTTGGAAAAATGTGACAAATTTTTCTGCTAAAGCAAAAGGATAGAAAAACAACTTAATTTTATCAACTATATTTATTAGATGATCATTAAAAATAGGGAATTCCAACATTTTCCCTTGCTTAGCACCTACTCCGAATGCATATAGTCCCAAATTGTTAAAAAACCATTTTTTACATTTTTAGAGACCTCTTTAATTCTACATTTGAATTGTAAATTAGCCAGTTTAGGTATCAATCTCAAAAAAGAAGTCACGTGATATTCTCAAAGTGACGTAGATAGTGTCTCGATTTCTACACAAATCGGTGGTGTGATTTTTGGAAAAAAGTTGAAGTTTTAAAAAGTTGAGTTTGGGGGAGCAATAACAGTCACAGGACACTAAAAATACGTCGCGATGAATTACAAGAAAAACTAAAATAATTAAAAAAAATTAACAGAATTTTTAAACAGATATTCAGATTCTTTATAACTTTTTTTTATAAAGATAATATAATTCAAATAAAAATTAAAATTAGACTGTCTTGTCCTATATTGCATTCCATTAAACAAGCACCCAGATGAAACATGCGAAAACCCTTCGAAAACCAGCCCGCTAGATGCAGTTTGGAGACCCACACGGTTATGTCTTTGAGGGTTGATATTTATGAGACAGTGGTTTAAACATAAACACCCCACATGACCGTCTTTTTTAGTGTATTTCCTTTTGTGTTTACACTATAGATTCTTCTAGAAACGGATAGTGTCTTGGAACAAAAAGTTTCTGTTTTTGTTCATGCAATTCAACTTTTGGTAAAGTTCCCACCTGCTTCCACTGGGATCTTGATATTGCATCTAAACCTAATTAACTTAATGTATGAAGATTAAAACATAAAAAAATCATTAAGATAGTAAGTAGTTATGAGGGTGATTTTTTTCTAAAAATTACCCAAACGAAATACCGTTTTAAAAATCTATTGGAAAGAAATTAATCGTTTAATTCAGAAACTAGTTAAGTGCAAATCACTTCACTGGTTCCCGAAATAAACAATTTATTTGATTAGGAACATTTTGGCCTTTTTTATGTTTTTTTTATATAAGAAGGATTGTGAAATAATAATCAAATTTTAAATTATCTTAGTAGCACTTAAAACAAAACATTCCAGAGATATTCCAGAGAGCATTATATTTTATTATTATACATTATTTTCATCATTATTATTATTACTAGTACATTTTTTTTTTGCATATATTGCTATTTTAGCATGTAAATAACACATCATATCATGTTAAAATAACCTAAAAAAAGCAATTAAAAATAAAATGCATTGTTTAAAAGTTATATGTGAAATAACCTTTTTAGAAAAAGCGAGATCTTAGATCTGATTCCCCCAACTCGGTGAAATAAGGTTTAAGACTGAGGGATAGTCAGTTTCACACAGCCAATGCATTAGTTTTGAAATGCTACCTCTGGGAAAGTTTTGCTTTTCCATGTAAGCTTTTTTCCACACAAGATTCAGGTTAAACACCTGAATTAAGGAAGCAATTGCGTCTTGTAAATGCTAAAAGAATGGGAACTAGAAGAATTTTTTCGAGGAAAATACAAGAACTTTGAAAGTAATAAGTTTACATGCGTGTAGTCATAAAATTTTACTTGTTTTATTAATTTTAAAGATTGGTATTTTGAGTATTGTTATTGTACTCTGATACTTTAAGTACTAACTTGTACTCTGATTGATACTTTAAGTTGGTAGCAGTACTAAAATCAACATTCTTTAAAATAATTAGGAAAAAATAAGTAAAACGTGGTAATTAAATGCAATCTTACTTTCAAAGTTCTTATGGTATGGTATGATACATATATATTCCAGCTTGTGTGCTTGTTCGGAGAACCGCTTATAAGCTTTCGTCAAGTGGGACAGACACAGAAAGAAATTTTACAGTCACAAAGAAATGAATAATAACACATAGACAAATAACAACATTTATTGACAATCACAAACATCCATGCCTGACCGGGATTCGAACCCGACCTCAGCAGCTCCAAAGGCCAATACACTAACCATTCAGCCACCGAGGCGGCAAAGTTCTTATACAACTCATCTAGTATCATTCTGAAAAATGAAAACATCACTGTAAAAAAATTCATTAACGTTACTGGGAAATAATGGGCAGCTGAGCTGTCCAATTTTTACCAGTAATGTTAATGGAATATATCAGTAACCTTCCCCAAAACATAGAAACAATACCACTTAGCTCCAGTACGGTAGGTACAGCTGGGGAAAAAAAACGTTCCACCCCTCGTTTCTCGGCTGCTATTGGTCAAGGAACTTTGTGAAAGGGGTCATTTTTCAGGAAATAGCGTAAGGAACTGAGAACTGGCAACAAAAATTGTATAAGGGGTCTTCTACATATTAAAATGTGTACCAACTTTGAAAATTCCAATAGCAACACCCAATTTTTTTCACATAAAAATGTCCAGCACCTTCAAAATACCCCATGCATAAAAAGGAATTATTTACTTTGCATTATTTGCTGAGTTAATAAGCATTCAAAGTTAAACGCCCATAATGTTAAAAAAGTTTCATAAACTTTTATTCATACCTCCGCAAATAAAAGGAATTAAACAAAGATTTTTTTTCCCCATTATATACTTCTTAATCTTCCAAAAACAAATCACACAATTTTTTTCATGATTTTTTCAGTTTTAATAATTTTTTATTTAAATTTAAATAATAAAAAATAAAACATGAATAGCAACCCCAAAATTTTTTTTTACATAAATCGATAAAGTAGATCAAGTAGAATAAAAATCCCAAATTTTTTTATTCAACAACAATTATTTGCCGAGTTATTGTAAAAAATACTGAAAAAGACGAATTTTAGGGATCGTATAAAAATTTACTCAGCGTATTTGATCCTAACTTGAACATTATCGTTTGGTGGTTGAAAAGCGTTTGTTGATAAATGTTTATTCAAAATTATTGATGGCTGAAAAAAATCTAAAAATCTTTTCATATTTCAAGTGCGTGCAATGTATTTTGTTGGTCGAATTAACTTTACATTGTTTCGATTACTATGTTTTTAAATATGTGTTATTCTAATACAATTTCAAAAAGTGCGTTTAATATTAAAAATATAAATACCCTAAAAAATTGGAATTCGGTTTTCAGTACATTTTATTGTTACCACATTGCTTATTTAAAATTATTAGTGCCCACTTGCCTTGATTAAAAATCATTGCCAAATCATTCTGAATAGTTTTATTTTGCTTTCCTTAAATATCGTGTTAAGGTTGTAACCCTTGTTTTGTAAATAAGTGGTATTACCGATAAAGTGCGACAAATTTTAAACAAACTTTTTGCCGCAATATGAATGAAACAAAAATTTGCATAAAAAAATTTAAAACATTAAGCAATATCATGTTTGTCAATGTGATTGTAACTAATCGCATTTGAAAATCTGTTTGTTATAAATAACCGGAAATGCGACCAAATTTAAAATTAAAACTTTTCATCTTCTAGTCTTTATTTCTGAATTTTAAAATCCAAAATAAAAAAAACATAAAAAAATCACCATATTAGTAACGAAGGTTAAATTCTAGCATTTGTTGGCTAGATTATGTTGACAGTGTTAGCCTGTTATTTTGAAAAGACACAACCCAAGTACAGGGACACTTACTCATCAAGAAGGGGGGAAAGAATGGAATCATAAAAAACAAACTCGTCACTTGAACAGGGTTCTAAATTACGAGGCGTAATTGGATGTGTTGGCCGTAATTAGCCATAATTGGCTATGCCTCGGAATTTAGAACCCCGGTAAAGAGACGAATTTCTTTTTTATGATTCCATTTTTTTTTGAAAAAAAGGAAACTCGTCTCCTGACCAGGGCTCTAAATTACGAGGCGTAATTAGCTGTGTTGGCCGTAATTGGCAATAATTGACGACGCCTCGTAATTTAGAACCCCTGTCAAGAGACGAGTTTGTTTTTTATGATTATTCTTTTTTGTAATTATTTTCTAGTATTCTCTATTTTATGATTGCTCTCTTTTCCCCCTCCTTGATTAGTAATAGTCTCAATTTTTGATACATTTGGATTATTCATTCAAGCTACAGACCACTTCGAATAGCGAGCGTTATTTTATAACTACCCTGTATTACTGTTTTCACTTTAGAGATTTCCCCCTAAACGAGTTCAAAATTAATGCTTTAATATCTCAGCAAATAATGCAAAATAAATAATGATTTTTAATACATGGGGTATTTTGAAGGTGTTGAACATTTTTATGTAAAAAAAATTAGGTGTTGCTATTGAAATTTTCAAAGTTAGTACTCATTTTAATATGTAGACGACCCCTTATGCAATTTTTGTTGCCAGTTCTCAATTCCTTACGCTATTTCCCAAAAAATGAAACCTTTCACAAAGTTCCTTGACCAATAGCAGCTGAGAAACGAAGGGTGGAACGTTTTTTTCCCCCCAGCTGTACATATATATTCCAGCGTGTGTGCTTGTTCAGAGAACCGCTTAAAAGCTTTCGTCAAGTGGGACAGATTAGGTTAGGTTAGGTTAGGTTTGAATTATCGTCGCACTAGAGCTACACGAGGGCTATTGGCGACGTATTTTAGAACCACAGTCAGGTGACGAGCCAACACCTGAATAGTTAGTTAAGTTTGAATTATCGTCGCACACGAGGGCTATTGGCGACGGGCGTCGTATTTTAGAACCACAGTCAGGTGACGAGCCAACACCTGAATAGGCACCCAACACAACCGTTATAAGTGGGACAGACACAGAAAGAGTTTTTACAAGCACAAGAGACACACAAAGAAAGGACAACAATAACACATGATAAAAAACAACATTTATTGACGGTCACAAACATCCATGCCTGGGCGGTATTCGAACCCGACCCCAGCAGCTCCAAAGGATAGCATCCTTAAGATTGCTCCACCGGGGCGGCTTAGAGCCAGTAACTCTCTGGAAAATACCTGGAACCTTTCTGGAAAATACCAGAAACCATTCTGGAAACTGAGCGGGCACCCAATGGAACTTCGAGAGACATCGTACGCTGACGCCGTCGGGACTTTGGACTCCACAGATTTAACGAGTACGTCTGTCCCCGTGTACTCGGGCCCATCCGCCACGAATTGGATTTTCTACTCTTTCTCAGTACAGATATCCGATTTATAGGATGACTGGCAGTAGGTGGGATTCGAACCCCCGCAGTCTTGAGAAGTCTGAATCCTGAGGCGGATGCCAGATTTGAAAGGGAAAAACCAGAAAATTCCGGGAACTTATCACGAAGCGTGAAAAAGCCAGGAAAGTTCCTGGTATACATACGGAAAGTTACGGATTTTTTTTAGTGATTGTTTCTAGAATTTGTATATACTTACTCAAAAATAAGAACATAGGGTTCAAAAGAATTACATATATTTTCAAACATGAGACTATGGAGTTTTTAGTATACGAGTAGTATTCTCAAATATGAAAATTTTTGTTATCGGAAATTTTAAAAGAGCATATTCTCTCATTTGAGAACAATGCATTCAGAACTATATTATGAACCACTGATGTTCTCAAAAAATGGAATTTTTTTTCTCCGATTTGATAGCAAATTTTTAATAGAGTGGCTGGAGTGAAGTTACAACTTTTTTATGCAAAGAATATAGTTCTGATGGACTTCACTTCTTCCGGATGCATTGCGAAAGAGTCCGACAAATGTTTTCGCTGTATAAAATAGGGAAGTCTCCCGTCAATAAGTATTTCTAGTCACGTGATTTGTCCTGATTTGGTTTGGTTTGAATTATCGTCGCACTGGAGCTACACGAGGGCTATTGGCGACGGGCGTCGTATTTTAGAACCACAGTCAGGTGACGAGCCAACACCTGAATAGGCACCCAACGCAACCGTTAAGGGCGACATCGTACGCAGCGTTAGGACGTTGAAAGATATTTAACGTGCACTCCCTTACACGGGGTATTATTCGTCGGACATTTTTGGCTGCACGGGCCGTTTATAGGTCGGCAGCTATTTTGGCGATGCCCGGACCCGAACCTGGGACCTTCCGCATGCTAAGCGTGTGCTTAACCGACTGGGCTCCCCAGCCCCCTGATTTGTCCTGAAAAATTATGCGTTTTTATTTTATATCAAGTCAGCATATATTTTTCTGAAGAAATTATGACATAATTGTAATCAGACTCCTTGTCTGAATTACTTTAATTAAGTTTTAAAAGTGCCTACCGGTTGTCTATAACTGCAATCTGTATTGTTAAGTTTATACAGGTCTAATAAACATTTCGCAATTTTAAATACCGGTTAAAGACCACCTTTTCCAACATAAACCCTTTTCACAACATCCAAACGCGTATTTCAATACACGACCGCCTGAAAAGCCAAGTGCCATTCCCAATCAAAGCCCTCATCCGAACTCGGCTCAAAAATGCAAAAATCCGTAAACATTTTCTTCCTTTGAACACCACCCAGACTCAAACATTTCACAATCTTTCCCCACCCCATAAATAAAACACCCAAACCAAAATAAAAATTTCATTTCGTCTCGAATCAATATTCCCAACGCAAATAAGCGTCCATGTCTAATCTGCGGCTGCCGCCTTTGAACGGCATATCTCACTGGGAGCAGATAAGTGGTGTAGTTCACAAACAAGACTTTTCGAGTTGTAAATACTTTAAAATTCAAACTTTTTTAGGATCTATTGAATGATTTAAAGGGGGTCCGACACCTCAAAATCGCAAAAATTCCATTTTTTTTTTAATTTTTAAAAAAAATGTTTGGATATTTCTTAACATTTTAAAAGAAACCGCTTTAAAAAATACGCATTAGTTTTTGAGTTATGAATTTTTTTTTAATAAGACACACTCCACTAAATGTAAAATTTAGACGCTCATATCTCTGTTCGCGTTTTTTCAATTTTAAGATTATTAAAAATGCTAGGGCTTTTATAATATTATAAGTACATTAATAATTTGTCTTTCATAGGCAATTGAATATATTTTAAACAGAAGTATGCATTTGGATTTTTGATATCTGTCACAAATTTTTTAAAAGATTCTTAAAGTTGAAATTTCCTTTTTTCCCTGCATTTTTTGGACAAAAATGCTACAAATATTTTTTTTAAAAAGTTTTTCAATTTAATCGAAATATAAATGCATACTTTGGTTTGAATTATCTTCCAAATGTTGTATAAAATTTGTGTTTAAAATATTGAAAAATAAAAAAGGAGTATGGATTTGAATTTTTTGTAAAGATTAAAAAAAAAATTAATTAAAAAAAACAGACTTATGTAAAATTTTAATAGCTGAATTGTGTTTTTAATACATGCTTAACAAGTGAAAAAAAATTTGGTATGTGTAAGTACAAAAATAAAAAAAAAAAATGTCTGAGGAGTCAGACCCCCTTAAACCTCAAATAAATCACTGCAATAGTACGATGAATGAGACTGAATGACCGAGAGTCTCCAAACCAAAGTGTGTTATGGTACTTGTTATGGTATGGTACATATATATTCCAGCTTGTGTTCTTGTTCAGAGAACCGCTTCCCAAAGTGTGTCTGCGTTAACCCTCGAATGCATACTGTTGCCATATGGCAACAAGTAACATAATCCACTTTATTCTGTTAAAGTAGAGCTCCCTCTTGACAAATCTGTGTTTTTCCATCTAATACATTCTATTTTGAAGTTTTAGCTAATAATAGCCCTCATAGATGACAGTAGTAAAAGTGTATTCAAAATTAAAGAGTGAAATTATTAACTGTTGAGAAATTACGTCTTTGGCAGTATTCAAAGTATCATAATATTGGTACTAAATACAAATAAATTGTTTTGAAATATTATAGTTTAAGAGGATTATTTTAAAATATATTAAGTAGTTTTCTAATCATTCTTATCAAAATTGGAATATTGTGGTTGGTTTTTGAAAAAAGGCAAAAATTTTAAAAATTGAAATTATTTAAATTCCAATGTAGTTAATTTTTTTTCAGTATTTTTCCCATAATGTATGAGTATTAAGGATACAAATATATTTCTTCGGGATGGAAAAAAAAACATGCATTACAGGGAATGGAATTACAGAATGGAAAAAAAAAAATAATATAATATCTATGATTTTATTTTCTCTTATTGTTCGGTTCGTCGTCTTTCTTCTCTTATTATTATTTTTGCGATAGGTAATTTATTGAATTCTAATCTGTATAATTATTTTTTCAAAATAGTAAAATCATACCTAAGATTTTCCTTTTATTATAAAATATCTTAAATACTAAATATCCGCAAATTTTTCACACATTGAGAGTGAAACCAAAACAACCAATAAAGTTGTTGAAGGACGAATGAAAACTGGAAACTTACGTCATCTAAAGCATCCCAATTTGAACCAAAAAAAAATCGCAATGAAATCGTTGAATTTGAAGAATCAAAACTGGAAACTTACGTCATCCGAAACAACACAATTGAAAAACTAAACCAGATGGTTCTCCAAATTAATTGTTATGGGAGCCGGGTGGCCTAGTGGTTTTGATCGCAGCCCATTACGCTAACAGTCTGCTCACTGTTCCGGGTGCGGGCTCAATTTTTGTCTTCACCCTGGGTGTACTTTCTCTCTGTGTGTTAGAAAAAATGCTGTCTGTGTCTGTCTTACTTGACGAACGTTTATAAGCGGATATCTGATCAAGTACACAAGCCGGAAAATACATGTACCAAACTACCTATATGATATATTGTTTTTTCGCTCATACACCATTGTCCCGCCTGCAGTGCGTTATCCCCCCAACATCTAAACACTGCCGCACAAAGGCCTCTACTGCATAATTTGCGTCAATATACAAAACCATCCTCGTTGACAGCCGTGCTAATAGTCCATCCGATAGTTATTAGAGCGCCTTTTATAGATATCCCCAACTCAATATGGAAAGTAATTCGGCGGGGAAATATGCGCTAATCGTTTCGCTATGATTTATATGGTCCTTCTTCCCTCGCTCCCTTTGGGCTCAAACAATAGGGTCCCATTGAAATTTCGGCCGCTGAGACACTGGATGGAAATGAGCACTTCCCCCGTTTAGGGCTGCCTGGATTGTATTTTTCGAGGAATAATCCGGGCAGGTCCGATTTTTCGAATTCCAAGCTTGGAATGCAGAGGGCTCTTCTGAAAAGAGAGGAAAAAATATTATTTGTGAGGATGTCTGTTATGCCTATTTTTTCCCTTTTGTCTGTTTTTGTCTTGGCGTGGTTGGTTTGGAAAGAGGTGTTTGTGTATAGATAAAGGAGTTGGTTTGGACAAACAATATTTATACACATTAGATTGAACGATGTGGAAGATCATTAAAGCGCACAAACTTAATGATATCGCTAATCAATTAAATAGAGAGTACATTTAACAGGTTAAATGATGTGCATACATAATACATTAAGATATGAACTTATGTAAAGGGTTAAAAATGATGTGCACATTTAATATATGTTTAAAAATAAACGCATTTAACAGATTAAATGATGAGCAAATTTAAAGGATTAAATTATGAGCAGATTTGACAACCTAAATAATAAACCCGTTTATCAAATTAAATGATAGGAACACACATCCGATAAAACGATGGGCACATTTAACAGAATAAATGGTGACCACAAACCATATAGTGAACACAATAACAAGTGGTGGACACAGAAGCGGTACATTAATAATGATTTTTTTGTCGCGTCTATGGCGTTGTCGAAAAGTGAAATTAAGCTAAATGAAATCATGTGTTTTTGATGACCGCTTCTGCAATTTTTTGGATATTACTGTCATAAATATCTATTAATGATGGCAGAACTCCAATGTTTGTCAAATTGGCACTCATTGCCGGGCATTCAAAAATGTGGTTTGGTGTAAGCTGTGTGTATCTGGGCATAGTTGTCACAGTTTCTATACACCTTCCGGCCCTCTTTGTCTATCTTCATGCCTCTATGGTGATTGGTTCTTAGTCGGGCAATAGATTTTGTGGTGGATCTATCTGCCTTTAAATTATAAAGAAGGTGCTTCGTTTGAATATAATTTTCTCTCAATTTATATTTAGCGATTGCATTTGCATCTTGGAGATAGACTTTATTATTATTAATATTGAGATTTCTGGCTTCCTTGGCAAATGTGTCAGCATTTTCATTGCCTGCGATGTCGACATGCGATGTGTGCACTGTGCAGGTATCCACTGAAGCGTACAGGTTTTGTTTATGTTTTGAAGATCGTGAAGGTTTGAGATGATTTCTTGGGTAATGGAAGAGTCCCCTTTCAAGATTGCCTGCATTGCGGCCTTTGAGTCAGAGAAGACAACAACGCCTTTTGCTTGTTTGGAAGTGGGACGGGCTCTACATATTAATAATGATAAAATTTGGCCGATTAGTTGCTTTGAAAACGTAACACACTGAATGACAAGAAAAATTTCACATTAAATAACAAAAAAAATCAGATAATATGACTATTTCATGCAATAAACACCGAAAAAGCAAAACATTATAAGATAAGAAAGTCATTATAATTTAAAATAGCATTAAACAATGAGAAAAACAAGAACACTTATCAAAAATTGCAACATCAATATAATTTAAAAAAAATAGAAAACTACTCCCCCCGTGAACTACAAATATATTTTTACTTAAAAAAATAGATAAATCTTTAAGGAATAGAACATACAATAGGCAATTTTTTTTAATCGGTTTTAAAAGTTAATTATCTATATTTTTGACAATCACGCTAGGTTTCTTTCTTATTTCTCAGGTATTTTGCATACTACTTCGTACAATGTGTGAAAATACAAAGAACATTGAAATGTTTGGCATCAAATAAGTTATATATTTTTTTATGAAGCCACAACTGATGTTGGTTGGATAATTTTTATTTTATATTAATGTGTGAAAATTAATTTACATTTTGACGTACATTTTTCATTTAAATTATGAGTAAAATTTTGATAAACGTTATGTAGTTTTTCCATGACTGCTTTTTATTTTCAAAAATTATTTGTAATTTTTTTTAAAAGTTTTTTTGCGTGTTTGAAATACAAATTATAAATAATCATAATACGATAATAAGGTTAAATAATGTTATAAGTGATCTCTTTGTCAAATATGTGTAAAATATAATTATCAAGTATGCAGTTTTCTTATAAATTTCGCATTCGATATGCAATATAAATTTTAACTGATTGTGCCTCTTAATAATAATAATACCTCAGATATTAATAATAATACCACTGATATAAGTGCTACATTTTAAATATTTGTGCCCTTGAATATTTGGAAGCACATAGTACCGTTGGTATCATTATAACGAGGCACAAAGTACCTTTGATATTAAGAGTCTTGAAATAAAGAGGCACATTTTTCCTTTTTTGCTCTTAGCCTCTTGTCGTTTGACAAATCATACTTGGTACCCTTTAAAAATTCCGCTTTTCCGCAGTACCGTTGATGTCGTTGTACCGCCAAAAATTTGTTCAATATCGGATGCACTTTGTCGATGTGTGCCTCATAAATAAAATTCACAAATAATTTTACATAGGAGATAAACTTTTAAGGGTGCCAAATGATCAATTTTTTAAATCAAACTTATAGTTATTTTAATTGAAATGTAGAGCTAGTTTACTTATGTAAAATAATTGATTCTTTAAAAGTAAACAAAAATTATCTTATAAGGACCGAAATTATTAACTTTTCTAATTTAAAAAAGGGGATTTTGGTTAAGCTATGAAAGAGCTGGCATAGAGTTAATCCTACACATTAACTTTTGTTAAATAACACAATACGGCACAGTTTTTTCGCATTAGTCACCTAACTCCGTATGGACATCTTTTAAATAAAGAATTATACCCACCTGGTCTAATATCAGATCAAAACAAGGTGCAGACTATAGAAGTTATATATATTCGTGATTCCTTAAATTGCAAAAGGGAATATAAAATATTTCATTCCGGACAGCTTGGTAGAGTAAACAAAGGTTCATTAAGAGATTCTGGTGTATTTATAACACAAATAAGGAAGAAGAAAAACCATGCCAAATCGGCTATTCTTCGCCAAAATCAGATTCCCACTAAGGAATTCTCTCTGAAATGGATGGCAAAGGGGTGGGATAGGTGAGGGTTTTATGAGGTTGGTTGACGCCTAAGCCGACAAAATATTGCTGCAAGCATATTGTCTAAAACCAACGGTTGTCGCATTCCAATCGTTTATTAGCCACGCACCCGAAAGTCCCCCATCCCCCTCCTGGCCATTATTGAAAATTCCTCACTTTCTCTCATTAGTAAAGGTGGGGAGTGTGTTTCGCCGACTGAAGCGACACCGCCGGCTGGAAGCCGAACCAACGCGAAGAATAGAGATGGGGGAGAAAGGAAAAATCTTCCCTCGTAATATAAGCGAATCTCGACTTTTATTCCTGGACAGGGAGTTTGTGCATTGTGTGTTTTTTATGCTGGTGGGGAAATGGGGAAATCCGAATAAAATAATCAATGCAAAGTGACACCACTATGAAGGGATAATATGCATGAGGCTAAAGTCTTTTATGGGCAAGTTGAGAGAGGCATCATAAGGATTTTCATGTTGGGGGGAATAGGGTGTTTGGTTTGAACAAACGTTTTATAAATTTACCGCAATAGTAAAAGATGTCGTTAAAATTCATAACATATCTGGAATAAATTTTATTTCATTCATTTTAAACTAATTAAACAAATCTGTAATATTACAAAAAACCTTAAAAATCTGACAGCAGAGTTGACAGAGAATATCTGTAAATGCGGAAAAACATACACTTTAAAATCATACACAATTAATAGCAATCCTTATGATACCTTTGCCATTATCCTATTATTGCAAAAAGAATTAAATGAACTACTTAAAAGCTTATAAGAACTTGTCTTGAGACCGCTTGGGGCACATGAAGCCACAAGCTTCCTCCAACACCTTTGGTCCAGGGCAGCTTCTCTGGTCAGTCCCAACCTTGCAAATCCAGGTCCGTGTGTTTCTTTTAGAATCATCCGCCGAAAAGCACCCATGCAAGAATAAATTTTAGAGATTCGGAGCTTAGACAATGTTACACTTTATAAACCAAAGTTTGTTTATCGGAATTAAAATATTTATAAGCACTTCAGTCCTTATTAGCTTTCATAAATAGTTTTAACAAAATCGTTTCGACACTATATTATTCATTTTTCATTGACTTATTTGGCAGGAAAATTATAACCGTTGACTATTATATACGTTAAAGAATTTTTTTATGCCCTTTATTGAAGGTTATTCCTTTATTATATGTTCTTTATTAAAGGTTCCTTTATTAAGGCGTTTATTTCACTTTCGTCATCTCGAGGCTTGGCAAGATTTTTCACAGGCACAAATCTTACTTGATGCAATTTAAAAATTCCGCACGAGTACGGTTGCTTCCATTGTATCACTGAGATTTTCGCAATATCAAAGGCACTTTGTCTATATGCCTCAGAATAAAAGGCACGATAAAGATATTCCTTTTAATATTAGAGTTCCACTTTTAAGAGTGTAGCTAAGGTGTTGTGGGTTAGGACAGTGCGCTTGGCATGCCGAAAGTGTACTGATCGGGTCTGGCTAAATCTCATGAATTCTCACGAGGGGAGATGGGGGTTAAAAAATCATCAAAATCTCCTCACAGAATTTATGGACGTTCCCTTATCCACGTTATTGATTAAGTTATAAAATTAGATATAATCTGTCCGAAAAAGAGATATGGGCAAAAAAACATTTTATCTATTTTGGAACCTTACTTATTATACCAGGCGTAATAATAACAACAATAATGAAACTTATTAATTAAGTATAAGGGATTTTTTTCTTAAAAAAAAAGCTTAAGCTTTATTAAACACCAAATACTAAAATCATTAAGTATAAACATAAAAAATCTCGAAGAAAAATAATGAAGTCAGGCAATGACCAAACACCCGGGTTTACGATCGCAGGTTAAAATAATTAAATTCTTGGCCTCTGCAATGTTTGCCCATTTTAGGAATAATCGCGTACATTCCTAGGCCGTCCCTAGACCCCAATAAACTGACCTCCATAATTTTTATATGAAAACCTTTTAATAAATTCAGTTAGCGGACCGATAGCCATATAGTGGGCAGCTAAGGCATTCTAGGAATGGACCTCCAGTTATCCCAATCATATCACACACCAACCAAGGCTAAAGGAGGCAAAAGTTGTCCTAAAGGAAAACAAACTGAGAGTATAGGATGTGGGAAAAGTAACGTTGCATTTATTGTTATCTGTTCTTTTGTCTGTGCAAAAATATCAATATTAATTATTCCGAAATTATGATGTGATTATATAAATCACGATATTTTATTTAGCCCCTTAATGCTATCCATAGTATTATACAAAAGTCTATAAGGTTACTTTTCTTACCAGTTAGTGCTGTGTGTTTGCTTGTTTGGGATACACATGAATGGACTGGTCTGAAAGGACATACATATACAAGACAAACGAGGGGAAATACGTTTATATTAACACATACGATGGCTTCAAACAGGAACAAGTGCAGGAGGTGTGGGGCTTTTCTCTGTAGACAAGGACCACTTTTTAGGATAAAGCCAGGAAAAGTGTCAGGAAAATTACTTGTTTCTTCAAAGATCCATCCTTGTTTTATCCCGGGTTTAAACCCAGGCCCATTCGGTGACAACCGTGGCGATAACCACCATACTATCTGGACTAGATTTTCTTTACATTGACCGTCTCCAGACACCATTTTTAGTTCTAGATCGACAATTATCCTCACAAAGCATTTTAAGGCTCTCTAGTAAAGATTTAAAACTCCCAAAATCCCAAGTGAATTTAATATGGGATTTGAAAGCATCAGGAAACAAAACATATTGATTTCCATGAGGAACATGATGAGACAATCCATTCTTCAAATGTTTTGCACAGCATATACCGGTTGCAGCTAAAATAAGTATTTTTTTAAGTCAGCTCAAAACATTTTCAATAAAAATCCCAAGGTGCTGAAACCTATCACCATACTCTAACGTGACTTTATTACCGAAGTTAGTAAAATTGTCGGAACAAGTATGCAAAATTTTCGGAACTCTGCTCCCTTTGGAGTAAAGTATTGGTTTAGCCATCTTAGGGATATAAAAGTAAAAAAATCTTTCTTGACTGTCAGCTTTTCCAACAATGCATAATATTTTAAAAAACAGAAACTTTTTTTAAATTAAAAATGATTATTAAAATTAAAACAGGGTCTTAGAGCAGCTCTTCCCGAAATCGAACACAAGTCGATAGACTAGAAGGGCCCTAAGACTTGCCAAGAATTTCGGTTGTTGGTATGGCAACGGCACACACCACCAGCAGTGCCATCTAGAGGTTGATCTAACTTTATTGCGGACGTATGTCACTTGCCTCAGATTATTGGGGTCGGTTAGATCTATTCTTTTCTTAGGCTGGGAATGCCTGAGATTCCTCAGGACATAGCAAAGGTGCACCCTTTGTCTTGTTCCTGGGTACAATAGAGGGGAAGGCATTATGATTAGATAGACTAATTGACTAGTTCGAATGGAAATGCTTAATAAAGGGGAAGAATGTTTTTTGGCAAAATTAGAGGAGTTTGGTAAATTATGAGTGATGAAAAGAACGGGGGAAATTCTTGGAGTTCTTTAATTCCATTGTTTTCTAAATATATTTGTTTTTGTCGATCTATTTGTCGAAGTTCGTTGATTTTGGTTTAATTAAAAGCATAATAGTGTTGAAAAAGAAATGCGATAATCTCGAATACAAAGGTCATCTATATTAATCAAAATACATAGTTTTTATTGATATTACATAAACACGTTTTCATTCATAAGTGTATACTTATTGGAAGTAAGCAAAAACAGTCCGATTAAATCCTGTTTAATTTCGGCTCATTTGCTGTTTGTCAGGAGTAAACATAGGGGGTGACTATGCGAAAACAAATGCTTTAACTAAAATTTTATAGGACATAGATTACATAAGATCACAATTAATTTTTGTTTCAGATTCTCTAATAATTGATATTCATAGTGTATGATTTCATGATTTAAAGAAAATGCCATTAGGTATATAATGTTGTAACATAGTGCATTATGTGGTATACAAATTAAAAAAATTTCTTCCAAGTTTCAAACCACCTCAGTGACTTCCCTAAGTTGGCTGGAATGCAATGAATTTCTGAGAACAATTGTTACCAAGTCTTTGAAAATGTTAATTGCTTAAGATGTTCATTAGAAAACAAGGGCACATGCATTTAAATAGACATTTTTATAGTCGGACCTAAATGTTTCCATAGCTTTTGAAACACAAAATAAAATAGAGATAAGTATTTCTATTTATAATTTCAAAATTCCTTTGAAAATTCTCAATTTTGAGGAGGAATTAATGCTATGTGTTAATTTTAATGTAAAATTTTCATAATATTAATAATTTTGTCAAGTGGTTAGATTTAATGATTTTAATTAAATAAAATATTTTTTTAATAAAATTGCTGGGTTGTGTTTTATTCTAAATAATATTTAAACTTTCAAACGTCATAGTACAACTTAAGGTTGCGTAATGATAGTTCTTTTGTAAAAAAACAAATCTTAAATTTAAATAATTGAAAGCTTCTATATTTTTTTTGTTTAGTCATCGTTATTTACTTACATAACTTATACATTTAATCGAAAAATATTATCCTTGTTTTATAAACGTTTCTCAGGCGTTTTTTTTTTTTTTTTTTCATTTTTGATTCTCCTTTTTAAATCAAAATATTAAAAGAAGCATTGAATTTGAGGGATGGGTCATTTCTCACCAAGATCGTCACTAACCCATTAATGACAAATGCATAAATACCATTTACACCTTACTTCCCGAATAAAAGGAATAAAAGTCTATGGTCCTCATTTGCCTTATATTTTGTTTATTTAGTTAAACTTAAGCAAAAAGCTCATTTTGCGTGGCAAATTTTCTTGATAATCTTCGCTAAATGGGTAACGGTGTCATAATTTTTTTTTTTTTTTTTTTTTTTGCCTAGGGCCTCACGGAGACTCCCAAAAATTTAATATTAGGTGTATTGAAACACTATGACCTTCGTATGTAGTTATAACTACGTTTAAGAAAAGAGCATATTCCGATGTGCAATACCTCACGTTTGCACTGGGCCTAGAATTTGTTAAGGGCTAAAAGAACCCTAAGTCCAAGGGGAAAGTAACATCTAAGTGTATTTCAATTATAAATAGGTATCGGGAAGAGGGGAGAAAAGCTAAACTCATGACTTAAAAAACCTAAACAAAATGTTTGTTTTAAAAAATATATAATTTTAAAATGAGGTATTTGATCACATTTTTCATAACTTTTATCAAGCCGACTCACCCAAACAATCATATAAATACGTCACTGAAAATCAAAACCATTTTCACATATGGGAAAATGTCCAGGCCTCATTGGAAATGAGTCAGACATTCCTGTACCAGTCATGAACAGAAACCAATTGATATGAAAATTGTGTACTTCTTTATAAGTAGTTATTGTAGTTACTGTTCTTTTAATTCGATTTCTTTTTTGGAACTTAGTCATGAGTCAGAAAACAACAGGTTTTAGTTTTGGGGTTTGGATACACTGAAAGTAAGACGTTTTCAAACCAGTGGAACAAAAAATAAGCCCCCTAAAAATTGTGCAGGTATGACCATTCTAGACAAATCAGTGTTTGAAACACTGGTGTACGTTGCTCGATTAAAACGGCAAGAACAAAGGCATAAACGAATATGTTGTTACATTTCATTGACTTTAGTAACTAATTAAACGAAATTATTTACTATTAAACTACCTATTATCACTAAATAGTTTTATTGATTGATTAGGAAATAATTTATTAATATATCATTAACTGACTGTGTCTGAAATTGTAAAAGTGCTTGCTCAACTCTCAAACTTAGCTTAACCAGATTTGTTTCAGTTATTAACTTTACGACTATGAAATCAACAATAATTTTTCATAAATAGTAGTGTATTTATGTTACTTTTGTTTAAAAAATATGAAAAAAATAATTAAGACTATTAGCACAATTTTTATAGATACATGGTTTAATAACAAACTGAATTGTACTGGTGCGTCTGGACACCCTACTCCTACTCGATGTTTAAAGAGCAAATATTTAAAAAAAAGAATAAGTTCTTTCCTTTAGTATCAGCTGAACCGTGAGGAGTTAATTTTGTAGCACTGAATAAAATTCCGCACGCGAAAAAGGGTGGCTCAAGATTTATCACACTTGCAGCTGTAGGAAGGGGAGGGGGCATAATACAAGCCCTTACTATCGGCATGGTAAAAGGCCCTGAGTTATTTATTGTCTGTTTATGGTGAAATGTTCAATTGGTCGTAGAAATCGGGTTGAGGATCCGTGAAACGAACGTGGTTGTGCATGTTTAGAATACATTTACTCTGAAGCGTGGAGATTTGAGAATGGGATCTATTTGAATGTTTACCAACAAGGTTTAATCCTTTCACTCCCAATGATTCCATTTGGAATCATCAAACTTGCAATTTTTTTCTCACTAAGTTTAAGTTGCACTTATTTTAAATAAATTTTTATTAAATTCTCCTTACTTTTTTCGATAAAGTTATCATTTCTTTTTGTATCTTAAGATGGAAGAATCATGTCTTTTGAGGAATTAAATAGAGTTTGTTGTAGTTAAATGAAAATATGACAACGTGGTAAAAATAAAATCACCCTGAAGCAACTTTATTAAGTAAATTGGCTCTAAATTCAGAAATGCTTAAAAATTTAATTCTAGCTATTTTTAAATAATTAGTTTCCGAAATGTTACTATTACCCCCTATACTACTACCCCCCGAAATTTAGCTAAAATATTAAAAAAAGACACCATTTCATTCCGGAAGCATGATGAGTCTATTTAACACATTTTTCATTTTTAGAATAAAAAAATATACTGTAGTTAAGAAGATATATTGTAGATATAAAAGTTAACTTGCAGTCCCTGCGCAGAGAGTATCATAAATATATATGAAAATAATCTGAAATATAAGATCCTCAAATAAATTTTTTGAATTTAAAATTTTTGCAAAAATAAGTTTATATTGCTCTACAAACAACGAATTGAATTATAGAACAGCATGCAGAAGAACAGAAATTAACAAGTAATCATTTTAACTACTCTCAATCAATATAATTGTAGTGATAACGGCGCAAAGAATGCAATAAAGACTTCAAGTTTAGAATAAGGAACCCAGCCTTTTATCCAATCGCGATGCTAAAATCTGTGTTTGTTTCCACATTTTAGGTACATTTCAGGGCTAATGATAAGCTAGCGTTTTTTTAAGCATCAAACCATTAAAAACTAGTGAAAATTTATTTTCATGTAATTAATGCCGAGAAATCTAAAAAAAAGCTTGCCTGAACCAGATTTAGGAACATTAAAAAAATTAATAATTAATAAGCAGTGAGCGCGTATTTATTCAAGGTTTTGAGCCCTTTTATAACTTTAAAAATGGTTCAACTAAGTACCGAAAATATGGCGAAACACATTTTATTACACAGCTGTAGCAGCTACTGGGAACCATTACTATGGTGAAACCAAACAAACAGTGTAATTAAATAATAATAAGTCATCACTTCTTTTACATATTTAGAATGACAAAACATACTCCTTTTCGCAGTAAAGTTAATTTTGTTATTTAACTTTCTAGCCATAAAAATTGCGCAAATATCCTTGTTTAATTTTATAATTTTTTTAATACAAAGAAAACGTTAATAAAATATGATTTATGAACATTTGATATGTTTTCATTTTCGAAAAGTTAATCACTGAAACAAGTCTGGTCAGGCTACTTATAATCAATTTAAAATCACCCTTGGGTAAATCTACAATGGTCTTTGAAAATCTTGTCAAGACATCATACGCGCGCGCAAGACATTGCACCAGTAAAACTTGTAATCTTTCAAAAGATACAGATATTCATTTCTTAAATCGCATAAGCAAGGGGCTGTATTTTTTTCAAGAAACATAGGTGCTATCTTGTGACACCTAAGAAACACCGTAGCGTCCTTGAAGTAAAACCTGTTTTCCGTGTTTTTGGTACAGATTACATACAATAGACTTGATGAATTGCTTTTAAGGTCATTACACTTTTAGGAAGTAATTTCCTATTGACTTTCCGTAACGTTTAGTAACAGTTAAAGAGTACTAATCACAAATCAAGTTACATATAAAACTAAATATTATTGAATTAGCTATTTGCCCGGTTTTATTGCAATATATATACAAAAACTGTAAACTAAATACAAATTCAAACGTAAAAATTGACGACTAACAACAAGCCAGAGGCCCTAGCAAAGTTAGTCCAAAAGTTTACTTATTTTTACCAGTCTCTAATAGCAATAACTATTACGATTCATCGTGTATTCTTCTACACTTTTGGAATGTAAAACATATTCTGGTAAAGCATTCCACTAATTAATAACTTTATAGTAAAACTAATGTTTTCTCACCTCCTTTTTGAAGCAGGATTTTTTAATGTCTGACTATGTCTTCTGGCTCGACTATTTAACCCTCTAATGCATACTGTTACCGTTTGGTAACAAGTTACATAATCCACTTTATTCTATTAAAGTAGACCTCAATCTTGACAAATTTGTGTTTTTTTTCATCTATTACATTCCATTCTGAAGTTTTAGTTAATAATAAAACTCATAAATGACAGTAGTAAAAGTGTATTCAAAATTAAAGAGGGAGGTTATTAACTGTTGTGAAATTACGTTTTCTGGCGTAAGTCAAAGTATAATAATTTTAGTACTAAATACAAATAAATTGTTTTGAAAAAATATATATAGTTAAAAAGGGTTATTTTAAAATATATTTAGTAGTTTTCTAGTCATTATTATCAAAATTGGAATTTTTTAATTGGTTTTTGTCACATGGAATTTTTTTTAAAAATTGAAATTATTTAAAACCTAATGCAGTTAAATTTTTTTCAGTATTTTTCCCATAATGTATGAGCATTGAAGATACATGTATATTTTTTTGGGATGAAAATAAAAATTCATGCATTAGAGGGTTAAGTAGAAATCTAAGCCCTTCATAATGCTTGATGAATTTGAAACACTGAATCTCCTCTTGCTCTCCTATTTTCCAGGAAATAAATGTTTGAACATCTTAATCTGTTATTAATACGACGCCCGTCGCCAATAGCCCCCGTGTAGCTCTAGTGCTACGATAATTTAAACCTAACTAACTAACTAACTTAATCTGTTACTAAAACCAATACCTGATAAATTTTTAATCATTTGTGTTCCTAAATGTTAATACAAACTAATATACATTTTGCTTTTTTAATCTAGCAAAAGTTGCTTTTGTATCACCTACGCGTTGCAATGGCTTATCTCGCTAAATTGGAGAAGGAAAAAAAAAGAGACAGCACATATTTCCAATAAGTTTAAAATGAGCGCCATCTACTGCATCTCAGGTTTCTATTCGAGCCATTTTTCGCCTGTTTCGCTGCTGCATATTTAAGTTGGTTCGATTTTATTGCAAAAATATATATATATATATAAATGAGCACAGCACAAACATATAAACCGTTTAAATACACGGGCTTGATCGAATTCGACGTTGTGGCTGAATATCCTAAATATCAGAGCAATTTGTGAAGAACTTTAGGAGATTCAAGACTATATATTTATATTTCATTTGTATCGATAAAACATTTCTCCTGATACATTGAAAATCAAGTAAAACCGGTACTTATCCCTTTCATAGTTTAAAGAAGTTAGGCCAGAGGTCAATAAATCCGTTGACAAGCAAAAATATATATATATATTTTTTCGAAATTTAAAAACCATCGACCTACACTCTTAAAACAAAAGAGTGAAATCCACTCCAGTTGGAGAAGTGCATTTTCGACACCCTAAAGGCATGCATATTTTCTCAGACTGAGTTAAAATCACTCGTTTGGAGTGATCCTGTCGGAGGTTTAACACACAAAGGATCCACTCCAAAAGGAGAAGTGCATTTTCCAGCCTGGAGGAGTGAAATCCACTCAGACTGAGGTAAATTGGGAGTGCTTGTTTTAAGAGTGTATGAAGCCCTCCACTTCTGGATTTAAAAATTGCTAGACATGTAATTGAATTGGTAATATTTATATATTAGTATCACATTACTTTTTCAAAAAAATATTAAGTAACCCATAATATTTAAATTTTATGTTACGTCTTGATTGTGAAGAAATTATTAAGCAATATAAGCTACAATATAGAGTACAATACTTTTTTCTTTGCAGTTTCCACATACTTTTAATTTCCAGTCACTTTTCATTTTACCCAAGTTTCTCCTGTAAAGTTTTGCAACTGTTGCCGTGAACAACGGTAGCAAGAACAGAAGCTGGAACATTAAAAACAATACGTTGTTTCCATTGTTATGAAAGCCGAATTACGCAATATCTACTCCTCGTTTAAAATAAAGGATACATAAGTCAAATGGTGATAATGAGCCCTAATAAGATAAGGATGACACCACATCTATATTTACATGGCAAAAATGAGGTTGACACCCTGCATCCAAAACGAAAATCATAAATAACGAAACAGAATGGAAGCTAAGTTAATGTCGAGAACCGACATTGTTCATGAAAAGAAAAGCCAACCTAGAAACTGGCAAGAGTTCCTCATTCTAGTTTGATAAAAGCATTTGTCTAGAAAATTTTGTTCGTTACATTACATGAACACCTATATTGGACATAGACAAAATTAAGGTAAGTTAATATTTTTAAAAATATATTATTTAACTTTGAAATAAACGTTTTGAAAAATTCAGCGTTTTTGAAATGAAATTTTTTTAATGGTTATCATTATGTAATGTAAGGTTTGAAATAGAAATCCTAGAACAATGGTTCTTTCTGTACGGTTGTACGATTATCTGTATTAATGGAGCAATATACGATTATCTGTATCAATGGAGCAATATACGATTATCTTTGGAGTAATGGAGTAATGGATTAAGGCCGGAAAACTTCCTTTAGGACTGATAAGGTTAGGTATAAATGAAACATAGCATCGGGAAATATCGAAATACATTCGGCACAACTTTATCGTTGCTAGAACAGGATCAATTAAAAATCCGTCCGCGTATGTTTGGTGTATTCCACTGCTCCATTGATTTCGTTGGAAAATATTACATTGCTCCATCAACGAGGTCGTTGAAATTCACCTCATTGTAATCAGTGCATTTACTTTTTATTACAAAGATCAACAATTTTATTTAAACTTTAAAGGAATTGAAACAGATATCAATAAATTCATAAATTCTAATTTTTTTATATTACCTCACAAAAATTTCGACCAATCAGATTGATTGGTTTTCCGTCTACAAAACTATTAGAAACGATAATCTATAGCTATACAAACAGTTTGTGTACAAACGTGCCGACATCTGTAATTTGTCATATCTCCCGCTCCCCTATATCGTATTACTGTAAACCCTTTCCGCATTTGGGGGACGGTAAACGGTTCGGATACAGGGTCAAAAGTTCCTTTCATATATGCATTTCCCGCTTCACGCCGCTCAGTTTGAAATGGGAAACGCAGTGAAAGTTGCTGGACCAACAGCAAACATGGCACTCTCTAGATAAACAAACGATAAATTTTGTCTGAAAATATCGTAAACAACCATCAAATTCTGTTGTAGAGAGAGAACTGTTACAGAACCTCTTAAAAAAACGGTTTTCGTTTCAGGGTAACTTTAAAATAACAGCAGAACTATATTTTTTACAGTCAAAATGGCATTTTTAAATCTTTGACGCAAAGACACACTTGAATTAAGTAATTTAGAGTTATAAAAAGAATATCTTTTAAATATTTTATATATGATGTAATGAAAACTTTAAATACCTACATTATATTATATGAAGTTTCAAAAAAGTTTAATATAAAAGCTTATCATTTAAAAATGACAAAACTGAGTGAGCACATTATAAAAAACGAATTTCTTCGCATATTGGTTGAATAATAATAATTATGAAAACAACTTTTTGTTTAGTGATTATCTTCTTTTTATAAATAGATTGCCTACATAAATCAGTACAGCAAAATCCTATATAAATAATTAAAAATAAGTATTTTTTATTTAGAGTTAAAAACAATGTAAGTATTTTACACACTTTGAAAAACAGATATAAATATAAAGCAACCAGACATCGTACAATCTGAATTTTATCTCAATAAACGACAAGTTATAAATCAACATCACATAAAAAGTTATCTTAAAGTATTACGACAAATCGTAAATTTTATAACTTTTTGAGTGGGATTGGAGAAATATATTGTAGATATCTCAAATCAGTTAAAATTTTTCCCTTACCACTCCCGAGGAAAATTGTATATTCTTTTTATATAAACAGATTTTTCAATCAAATATTTAGATAAAGTGTGCTTTAAATGTAATTCAAAACATTATTAATTTAAATTTGTTGAGGGGCACATCAATTTAATGGTAGTTGAGGCTTGAACCCCAAAAATGCACATTTTGTTTGTGCTATGAATGCACGAACAAGCTCTGTCAGTTTTTGTTATTAATAATACATTCTAACGCTTGTTTTCTTGCAAAATGTCTGAAAAATGTACCGCGGAAAGACTTTTTTCTCCAAAACCTACACAATCATGGTCGACTTTCGTGCTAAATCATGTTTTCAAATAAACTACTCATACTTGTCAGCAGGTTTGAGATCTTTTATAAAAGAAAAGTTAGTTTTTAGAAAAAACTGTAAAAATTAGTTGTGAAGTGAATTTTACAATGGTACAAGTATATGTGAACCTCTGGTGAAGAGGTAATACTTACAAAAACAAATAGCGATGTCCTTCCAAACTCTGTATGAATGTTTATTTTTTTAAGTCCTCTTTATATATACCCTCAAGAATTAAAAATATGCGAAAAAGCTCTTGCGTCAGCTGATAACACTCTCTCTTTTTTGAGATACTGGTAACTGTAAATGAGTTTATAGGCACTAACAAAGATATAACAGAGGGTTTCTAAGTTATTGCGATCTTTAATTTTGTTTTAAAAAAAATTGCTATTGTAATTGGGTTGATGAATACAGAACGACCGCGGTATTAGCTGACCCTATTGGTCACTCTTTAGATGCATTAGTTTTGAAAATTTACTGAAATTAGTGTTAAACAGAAATATTATTTATTGAAACAATACGTATTTTACACTTTGTAAGTTGCAGATTAAAGGAATTTAACCAATAGTTACTGTATATAGTTCTCTGTATCCCCTTTTCTGGTCATCGACTTTTTAAGGGTCAACTATCTTTTGGACTTGGTCTGGCTTCGTAGGAGGATTAGTCACAACAAAAACAACGAGTCAAGTCTTAACAAACATCAGTTATAGAAGTGAAATTAAGAGATAGTGTAAATCATGACTTGCTAAAATATTCCACGAATTTCGAATCCTCTTTGTGTTCTTCTACATGACTAGATGTCGATTTTCGTACCATTTTTTTTTTGTTTTCATGTCTGTCTTTTAAGTTTGTCTAAACTTCAGTGAAATATTCACATTCTTTTGAATGACCCATAACCGCTTTTACGTTTAAATTTAACCATTTTTGTTCAACGGCAGTAAAATTGCAACAGGTTGCACACTGTAAAAATAACAAGCCATGCTGTTGCTGTATTCCCCCATTAATAATTTAACTTTCATGGCTAGAAGTAATTAGGAGAGTTTTTACATGCAGCACAAAGTTTTAAAAGATTGAACATCATTTGTTGTATCCTACAAATTAACTCCAAATTTTCATTGTCATGCATTTTATGGTCTTACATTTTTTGAAGTAACATGTTAATATTTTTTTAATAACCGTTTTGATTCATTGTTAACCCTTTCAGTCCCAGTGATGCCATTTGGCATCATCACTTTCAATATTTTTTTCAAATTTTTTATGTCCCGTTACGACATCCAAACACACATCATTCGATTCTTCACACTTTGCTCTATCAGACAATATTTTACTTTAATCTCAATATAAGTCAGAACTACTATTTTTTTTATTTTGAAAATAGTCAACAAGCGTTTCTCTTGAATTTTGATCAGTTCACTTCAGTTCCACATATTTAAAACACAATTTAAACTATTTCGGTTAAAATAATTACTAAATTTTTTTTAATAATATGGTCAGATACCTTAAAATATATAACTCGAAGTGTTTTTAGGTTACATATATTTTTTTATTTTGTTGTTTTCCACAATTAAAAAATTTTGGCATTGATTCAAAAACCATATAAAAAATTTAAATGAATTTTTTTTTCTTGCGGAATTCGTATATTTGACCTAAAATAAGCTTATTTTGTGAATATCAGATGTTTCTGTAGTGTAGTATTTTTTTGGGACTGAAAGGGTTAAATACACACTATAGTCCGTCTCAAAAGTTTAGACAAAGAACATTTTGAGTCACAAAATTTTACTGAAAAGGTTTACTTGCAAAAAAGTTGTAATAGTAAAGATCATTAATTTATAGATCTTTGAAAATATCTTGAATCATAAGGAAAGTAATAAACAATTTTCAACAAGTTTTTTTTTTTTGCCTTAGTAGAGGAATTTAACTTCAATTTTTTTCTCAAAAATATTGCGAAAATATATTTAATGCATGTTTAATAGTCGTATTTCACATTTCTATTGCTTGAATTGTATTTATTTTGGATATGATAAAATGGAAAACATAAAAATGAATTTTAATCAAGAATGTTATTAAATCTTTTAAATATTCACAGGATATTGTGTTTTTTAAGCTATCATCTCAAAATTAAATACAATTTAAGCAATAAATATGAAATTAGGCCATTAAATGTGCATTAAATGGATTTTCTCTATATTTTTGAGACATATTTTTTTATAACTTTCACTATAAAGTCAAATAAAGTTTATTATTTGCTATTTTCTCTGTGATTCATTATATTTTAAATTATTAATTCCTTTCCACCACAACTTTTTTTTGAACCAAAACTTTTCAGTAAAGTTTTGTTGCTCAAAATATTTTTTGCCTTAACTTTTGAGACGGAGTACATTAACGAAAGCATCCCTAATGTAGTACTGAAACCACATAATCCCCGGTGTCTTTTTGCTGCGCTCCCACCCACGGTGTCACATTCTGATCATGCCACCCACAACGTCGGGTCACACCAAATGAGGGGAACTTGCGCTGATGGATGGTGTAAATAGACGTAACGTTGCCCTTGGAGGAAGGATTTCGGCATGTTATCAGTGTTTCTGAACCATGGGCACATCAGGGGCAATGTTTTGGGTTGAGGCCCCTACACTCCTTGCCAACCTAAGTTGGGTAAATAGAAATGTGCTATGGAGAAGATCCTTCCGCGGTTCTAAAGAGTTCCATAAATTATTTGTGAATCCATCCAGAAAACATGTTTAAAACATTAATTTCGTGTAAGGTCTAACAGATTTGAATATTATTTGAGAAAAATTGGCAATTTTATCAGTATGAAAAGTGTATTTTGGTTAAATTGTATTCAGATCAATTTGTATGTAAATATTACCTTACAAGAGTTTCCAACTAACGGATCAATCGCGCTCTTTCCTATGCCTTTTCACTCTTTGCTTTTAACCAAGTTAGGTTGGCACGGAGCTTAAAAATGTAGATGAAACTTGTGTGGACTTTTAATACGAAAAATGTGTTTTTGAAAGTTATTTTAAGCTGTGTTGAGATAATACAATATTTGTATTGGAACCAAATAGAAATGCATGGCTAGTACAAAACTTGGGTTGAAAGCGAACCTCAGCACTCATGTATTCTTGAGAAATGTAGTTTAGGCATGTCTGCTCTTTTTACTATATACTATCTGCTGTTTAATGTTTCGATAAATAGTTAACTAAAGCTCAAATACTATACATACATTACTTTAAAATAAATAAATAATCGTTTCTAGACATTTAAAATGGTTTATAATCAATAATTTTTTTTGATGTATACCGTTTAATCCCATACCCGTTTATGATGAATTCGTCGCCAAAGTTTTTACAATTGCTAATAATACACTTAGGGAAGTCTTTAAAGTAAAATAAAAGATAAGGTAAGATAACAGGAAGGAGCCACACTTCTGACTCCCTTTTATCTTAATACCTTTAAATGCGTGCTGTCTTGCCGAGGAATAAATGCTATCTTAATGTGTTGACTCTTCAATTGTACCTGGCTTACTCGGGGATTTCTACTTGTTACAGTACTGCGGACCTTCGGCCTTTGTGCTAAATAGAAAGTGAAAGCATGATCAAGAAATACTTTATATTCGTTGAGCTATAGCCGCTGGTTTATTGTGTGTAAATACTAATGAACATAGCCTCTTTTTAAAAACTTCCCTTTTGAAAGTTATAAACGTAATGTGGAAGCTAAAATTTCCAAGAAATCTACTGGGAAAAAATCTCAGATTGAGATGTAAACTTCATGTAAAATAAAGAAAAAACATGGACCAGCCCTATAGGGTTTCACCCACAGAAATGGTAGCAAATATGGTAGGGATAATGCTGCCAACAGGTAAAACTCCATAGTCTGGTCCATACACATGGACCATATATGGAACGGTCCATATGGTATATGGAACACAAAAGGGACATAAAGGACACTGGAATAATATAATCAAGACAGAAACCCAATAAAATCTTAAAACAATCGTCTTTTTGCAAAATTTAGTATAATGAAATCTTATTCAGTCAGCAACGCGAGGCGCACAGTCTTGAAAAGTGAAATGTAATTAAAACTGATGGGCACCAATCCAAGCTACTCGTAGTTGACAAATAAGTAAATAAAAATAGTGGTGTTATCACGTGTAAAGCTTTTGTGTACCATACGACAAAACCTGCCATAGACTATAGAATTTTACCCGTTGGAAACATTATTCCTACCATATTTGCCACCAATTTTGTGGGCGAAACGCTATAGGACTGGTCCATGTTTTTAGCCTACTTTTTCTTTTTTTAATTCGAAAGAATTAAAAAAATGAAAAAGTAGGTATTGACATGCGGTCGAGGTCCGTCTGTCTGTCCGTCTGTACACCTTTCCAAACTCTGCTCTATCCCTCTGATCTTAAAAATTCTTTTTTTTGTTAGAAAGGTATGACCTCAGAGACCCAACTTTCATACCTTTTGTCAGTCTGTCTGTATGATAGGACGGAGATAAAACTACTATTTGTCGACGAATTTCCCATTGGTTTAGCTTTGAAATTCAATTTCGCGTCATTTAAATCGCTGTTACCAACTCAACAATGACATGAGAAACTTAATTCATTTAAAAATATTATTTTAAGAAAATTTATTTTGATCATAAATCGGTTCAGAATGACGTCAGGAATGTGATTATTTTATTGTTTAATATTTGTTTACTAAGTAAGTGGCAAGACATATTCTTTAGTATAATCCTGATAAGTTTTTTTATACTTCTTATTTTAAGTGCAATTTAGAGTAGTTTCACGTTTTTTTTTTGTTTTAAAGAAATATTAATATTCGTGGAACTATAAATAAATCAAGCAGACGACTAATAAGATTAATTTTAGTTGTGATAGAAAAGAAAGGAAAATCGTTGATTTTGGCTTTAGGAAGTTTAAATTATAGCTGGATGCTGTGTTTAGTGGAATTTATTCTAATGTGTATAAATTTTAGGTAGAAACGGTTGTAAATGACACTTACTGTTACGAACCTAGTTGTTTCCCGATAAGAATTTCAGTCAGTATTTAAGTAAAAGGTAAGTAGGCTATTTTAGTTCTTTTAGAACTTCATGTTTTCTTTATTTTCCATGAATTTTTCTTCTAAAGCTGAGATTTTTTTTTCAAGTAGATTTCTTGGATATTTTAGCTACCGCACTACCTTTATAACGTAAAAAACGGAAGTTCCTTTTTTATAAAGACTATGTCTATTTGTCTGTTTCCCAACTACTTTCATGGAACGAACCACACACAAGTGGGATACGTCATATGGAAGCAAAAAATCCAGCAGAACTGCAACCAAATTTAATTAAAAAAAATTAACTTGAAGAGCATTTAAATTTTAAATAACTACAATTTAATTTACTTTAAAATAACAAATAAAAAATTAAATTTGTATTTACTGTTTCCACTTCGGCAAAAATACGAGGAACTTTATTAAAATGAAAATAAAACTCTTAAAAGAATATTTATTTACGTGATATTAATCAGTTTTAGGAATAACGTTATAGTACGATATATATCACAATAGAATTATTTTGATGTTTCCTTATTATGCGTATGACAGGTACATACAGAGAGACATTTTACTAGACATTTATTCCTCGAACTGCAAATTATTTTAACATACGATAAATGATATAAATGAAATTTCCGAAAGAAAGTCAAGTAAAAATGGGCAATTATATGGTGATTTAAAGTTGTTATTTAAGAAATCGACAGGGAATCATCTTTGTTTCGGATAAAAATCATTTTTCCAAAATAATTCAAACTTAAATGATATTATGATAAGTTTCACTTCTATTTTTACAGCAAACAAAATCGCATTATACTTCGAACTTTAAATAAAGTTTGCAAACGTTAAAGACTATTAAGTATGCAAAATAAACGAACAAAAAGATTATTTTATGCTTTTAAAAGTTTGAACTAGGGTCAAGTGGGGTAAGTGTGATAGGGTTTCTGCATTTTTCATTAAGAAAATTCGTTCTCTGCTTTAAGTAAATTCCAAATTCTAAAATTGGTAGTGAATTATTATAAGAAACATACATATGTAGAAAAAAAAATATATGTTTGAATTCCAATTTTAAGGGTACAAAATTTGCATTTTAAAATTCATTGCTGTTTTATCACACTTACCCCACATAGAAAGACCCACATAAAAAGAAGACAGTTGCACTTAAATTCAAAATCTCAAAACTTTCTTTAAACAAAAAATAAGGTCAATATTTCTTTTTAGTTTAATTATAAGTGGTCTAATGTTATATATTACAAACTTTCAGATTTTTAGAATGATTTCCAAAGTTACAAGAGCTGTTTATCACACTTACCCCCAATCACACTTACCCCACTTGACCCTAGCTAAATTAGGTGTTTGTCGATTTCTTTAAAAATGATATTTAAAATCAGTTTAGTAAGGTTTTGAAGGTTATATATTGTTTTAATAATGTTAATACGTTGATATGAACTGTTTTGTTTATATTTAAGATAATATTACCTATTTATATTCTTCGAACTATAAATAAATTTTGCAAACGATATGGAATATTTATCGAATTTTCAAAAGGTAATAAATGAAACTATCCATATTTTGTTTGAAATGTTTAATATAGAACCAATTGATGTGTTTTGGCGTTTTTTCTGTTGATTGCAAATGTGTCTAGGTCATACATTCTGTTACAAATCCACTTGTTGTGCTGTGTATTAAAAGTGTCAGAAAGACACTTACTTACTGTATTCGAAACTGGTTTAACCAAATTTAAAATTTTAACGTATAATCTGTAACTTTCTTTTGAAATTGAAACGATGATGGGGATACTTTCATATCTATCCTCCATCATCTAATCTTGTCTAATAAACAGTTTTCTCACTTAGTTGTGGCAATATACGCTGGACTCTTTATTTTTTTATGAACTTAGCGCTGCCGATAAAAATCATAAAAATCACAGAGTATATATAATAAAGCACCGCCACCACAAGATCAGGTGACAGGCCATAAATCTTTACTTTATAGCATAATAGACCAAAGAGATCGACATTGCAAACAGTCAGTCAAAAAACACAGTCTAGATTAAAGTCATTAAGCCCAGTGTAGTTGGATGCTGATATACAGCTTCTGACTACGCGTACAGTTGTTTATGCGTGCTAAGTATACAAAGTACGCTTCTCCACTATTTTTACGACTTCCCTGTTTCAATGGGACGTTGATGGATTAAAAAATTTTGAAAAATAATTTGTAATATTGTTTAGGTCAAAAAAATATTTGTGCCGATAAAATAAACTTAGATACACTCCCAGAAATAAAAATCTCTATTTTTGAGGGCTCTTCAATCGTCAATGCGAGTTTCATCCCTTTTGACAATCCTTTCCTCACGAGGTTAAGTGGTTTTTTACGATTCGCAGATTCTCAAACTTCCAGCGAAATTATTTCCTCTTTTTTCTGCTCGCTATCAACGCACATTAAAAAAAAACGGTTTTTCGTAATGTTTAATTATTGGTATTTATCAGTTTAATGCACTTTTTTTTTTATCTTCCATCTACTACTGTTGTGAAAGGAGAGCCAAGTCAAACCAATAAAGTTTTTATATTCACAAGTCCTCAAAAAAATATATATATATACTATGTTGAAATTTTACCTGAGATCAGTAAACAAATAATCTACCCAATAAGGTACTAAAAGGCCTAAGAAGTACACTTAAAATATTCATATGAAGGTTATTAAATTATTTACTACTCCTAACTATCTCTCTTAATATATAGGGAGAACCAGGGACATTTGACCCATAAGGATACATGATTCAATGCAATTTTCTTAGCATTGGAAAAGTTTTATAAGTTGAATGTAGCATCACTTCTTTCCTTTCAGTCAGCCGACCATATGGTGAAAAAATTCAACAGAATCATTGCATACGTGCTTAGCTATACTAAGAAATACGTTTTCATACATTGAAAGTAAATTTTTGATGCCATACGATTTTTGGGTTTACATTTTTTGGTTAAAGGAAGTATTTTGGTTAAATGTTTTGTTCATGCTTTTAGCTATGTTTGCGTGCATAATAGTTTTAATGCATTTACTTGCAAAATACTTTGTTTTGGGTTTAAGCATGTGTAAAAAAAAGTGCAACTAGGGATACTTGACCAAAGCCAATTAAGGATGTGACCCCAGTAAATAATACGAAAAGACAAAAAGTAGACAATAGCAGACAAAGTAAATTTTTCAAAAAATCACGGGAATTCCAGAAGTAAATGACTGGGTTCTTAGCCAAATATTTTGGAAACATGGAACATAAGAAAATTTGTTAGGAAGGTACAAGAAAAAGAATTCTGACGAGCTTGCAATTCAGTTTGAAAAAGAAACTTTGTAAAATGATTTTAATGGCCTGGAATGTATAATATATACCAAAATGATATTGATAAAATACAAGCGATTCTTTAACCACATTTGTTTTCTCTGCAAAATAAAAGAATCTCCAGTTATGTACTCAAACAAGGCTTAATGTTTAAAATTGAATAATTCGTTAATATAAGAATAATTAATGGGTTAAAATATAAGTAATAATTTTGTCTGACAAAAATGAAAAATATGTATATAAACTTTATATGATGTTAGTTTTGTTATAATGTTAAAGTATTTTGATACTTTTTGTCATTTTACCATATGGGTTGGTTCACGTATCCCTAATAGGTTAAAATAATAATATATATTGTGTAATACTTTATGAAGTAAAAATTGCATTTTCACTACCATAAATAGTGTTTTTTAAAAGTTACAAGTCAAAAACTATAAGTTGGGTCATGTGTCCCTGCACTGCATGGTTCCCCCTACCTAGGGGTCAATAATGTAGTACTTTTTAAATAAAAGTGTTAAAAGTAGATATAACAATAAGCGCGTTTTGGTATTTCTTGCCATTCTTAGAAATTGGTTTAAAACGGTCGTAATATAACATTGAAATCAATAAAGTTTTTGAATTTAGGCATGCAGTAGTATATAACCACATAAATTACTACAAATGCTGTTCAAAATACGGACAAATCATTTTTCGTACTTATCTCTATAATATCAACTAACATTTTTAGCATATTAATTTAAATACTCGCTTTATGCACATATTTATACTTTTCATTAAACGTATTTACTATATAAATCTATTGCATTTTAATCACTTCAACTGCACGACATTAAAAAAAATGCCTCTCCAGAAAGACCAACTCAGATTAAATATTTGCGCAGAAAAAACAACAGAACAGCCATCTGTGAAATTAAAAGCTTATATATATAAATGCACTTTTAAAAAAATCTTCAAACTCCTTGGATAAAACATCATTATTACAATAAACGCCGAAGTTAATGAAAATTAATAACTACCTCGTCTTCCGAAGTTTTTTCCCTCATAATGAAAAGCCTTCATGACAAGACCATCCCAATAGCCTTTTACAAAAACATTCTTTCTCTGTGCTGTTATTATTGGCACAGCACTCCAAATACATGGATCACTTTAATGGAGTTGTAATGGTTTGACAAAAAGGTAGCTAGCAGGTTTTCGCAAACTTTAAAAGGTAATGAGTTAAAAAGCAGTTTTCTAGTCAGTTCAATAGCACCGTTAACATGGCCTCGCCTCTTTTACTTGTAGGCCAGAGGAGCTCTTCATGACGTCACGCGAGCTATATAATCATATGAAATGCATGCTTACCAATTTCCCATACTGAAAGCCTCTGGGCTCAAGTCCATGTGATCGAGCTCAACCTACTACACTTTTCGGATTCCAAATATGTTTTGAGGGCAGATGTTTCTTCTTGTTCACAGCCGACTCTCCAAACGGGACGGATAGCTAACGTCACGGAGAGATTTTCTGGCCTTATAAGTTGAGGAGGTCATGCCTTTATTGTATATAGCTACAGTTGCAAAAATTTTGCGACTAGTATTGTTACACTGGAGAAAATGCTTCCTAACACCTAGTATAGCCATGCATGTCATATGATTTGATTATGGTTAATGTAAAAGATTCCTTGAGTTTCTATTTGGCCTGTGGTACTCTCAAAATCGAAAACGAGAGCCGCTAAGTGTTGTCACAAAAATTTAGGACTCTCACTTTCAGGGTATTTAACAAATTTGTAAATGCCAAATTCACAGGATGAAGGTTTAGTAAGGAGAAGCTGTAAAAACAAACAGACATTTTTCGTATTTTCAAGTTAAAAAATGCAATACGGAATTTAAAGTTTTAAACTTATTACCTTGAAATTAGTTTCACATGACTTCAGTTTCCTGTATTTGCGTATTTTGTGATAAGTTAATGAATAATAGTTTAGTATGGCGGTTTTAAACCGTTGTTTCAACACAGAATATTACCATATAATTTACGGTTAAAATTTACAGTTCTATAAAATATATTTTGCAACGTAGTTTTGAGATATAATGCAATAAGTTCCTGGACCCTTTGTCTTATTTCTAATTTTTAGCTCTATTTTGCTACACAAGCCTTACAGCTTTGTCAGCCTCCAGTCACCGCCATGTCTCTCTAAAATCGGGATCGCTTTCCACTTGGGCAACTTTTCGAGATTCTGGATGGTATTTAATGGGGGCTCATCAAGTCTTTGTCATTCTGTAATATGTCTGCTTTATGAGGGTCTAGCCTCGCTCTGAAAGCACTTCGCAAAGGCAAACACGGGACATATGAGATCGCTTGAGTCGCCGAGTCGATGGCATTTTTGACTCATTGTCTCCGTTTTGGAAAGTTATGAGACATCTTTTAGTCGTGTAACAGGCAGAGGATGTATGGGACCGAGTTATTCCAAGTTGCTGCAGGCAATTCTTTTAGAAGCATCTGTATGGCAATCTGTGCAAAATACGCATTGGAACTATTTTATTAAAAATAGAAATCAGTGCTGTAGTTCTGTTTTACAAAGTAGTAGAATATGACATGAATTTAGTTTTGGGAATGCCGTCCTATATGGAAGGAACTTAAATGATTCGTATAAGATGAGATATGAGATTTTAAAAACAATTTTTAGGGATTGTCCTGGGCAATTTTTTGTTGCAATAAACAGTTTATCATTCCGCACAAGTAAACATATTCCATTGCAGGAACATGTATACTGTACCATATTATACAAATTGTTCGACAAGATATTTTTTTAGATATATATATTTAGTGACGATTCAGTGTATTTTTTATTGTTACGATAAACAATTTGTCGGTTTACCATTAAACATATTCCTGTATTTTAAGTCATAGTTTAAATAATTATACGCTGATGCATAATCTCCCTCCGACCCCCCCCCCCCAAACAACACTTAAAAGACTTTGATACATTGTTCTATAACACCCCCCCCCCCCTTTTTTTTAAATAGTCTTAACACACGTACCGTTATTATCCGATAGCTGTAGGCTAAGCATCAACAACTTTTGAGCCGTTAACTTTACTTTGTGTCAAAGCCACTTGTTGACACTGGGGATTGATAATCTGTTTAGCTTTAAGTATACCTACTTAATGGGTTTTTGTTTGTTTAATAGTAATTGTAAAACTGTCTTCAAATTTTGCAGCAATATAAAGAACAGAAAGGAAGGGGTGAAATAAAATCGTTATATACATCCCTAAATTTCTTTACTTGGGAAACATGAAATCTTAGTTAAAAATCAAAAGAAATCAACTGAGTTTCAAACTTCTGAAAGAAACCTATTTACACTCTTTGGCAACAGATTACGCCATCACGTCTCATAATTTGATACGATTGTAAAGTAAAAAAAAAAAAATCCATCTTGATCTTGTTTATTTCTAATTGAGAGATATGAAAGCATATTAAAGCTCTTTATTTTAGTTTTTCCGTATTCAACTTCTCCCCTACCTACAATATATTTCACTGTCGGTAAAAATAGACCCCCTCCTTTTAGCACTTTCAAATTCAACCAAACTGAATCGAAAGGGTAGAACAATTGTAGTTCTAGTAGGTGATCGACGTTTCGACCTAAGTATGTGCTTTAAGAAAGAGGTGTTCTTATTTATTTTTTAATTTTTTAAAACGGAAAAACCCAAAGACATATTTTTTCAGGTGTCCCATTATTGTTTCTGCTCCTATAGCCTTTTAAATTTATACAAAAAAAAATATATAATAACTCGGCAATAATTCTTTAATAAAAAAATGGAAATAATGTAATCATCAGGGACAACATCGATTATTTTGACATGCATGTTATCTAATGAGTAGTGAAATAAAGTAGAAAATTTCGTTAGGGTTTATGCTTTAGCCGAAGTTCCTGCTTCAAATCATATTTTTTTTAACGTTTTCTTAGGGATTTATTTAGCACCGAAGCTGCCCAAGAGTTTTTCTAACACCTTAAAAACAAATCCCAACTAGTTATTTCGAAAGTTATCTCGTTACATTAAACAATAATCATCAACCACTTCTCATTTATTTAAAACAAATTTTGGATTTTCCTACACAAATCATTCTTTAAAGCGAACTCTCCCAAAGCTATTACCCTGCCACTCAAATCCTTTGTATCCTCCTCGCTAAAACAACAATATAAAACACGAGAAGCTGCTACAAAGTATACTTTGACTGCGAAAACAAAAAGCCGAGAAAGAAACACTGTTTTAACCGCTAAGCTTCTCTTCCATCTGTGGTGTAGAATGTGCTCCCACACTTCCCATTTTAAAAATCATGGAAAATGGTTGCCGGGCATTTACCTACTTTTCAAAAGCGATGGCAAATAAAAAAACAATCGCTTTTTCGCTACTTGTTCTTCAAAATATATAGGTAGGGTAGACTGACCAGTGAGTGAACAGGCCCCAGTGAATGAACATTTAGTAAATATAATTTAAAAAATAAGGATTGAAACTCATTCCACTATATGGATTGGCAACACTGACTTCCTCCCATGTAGTAGGAAGCTATCTGACAAATTTGGTTGTCCTGGTCATTATATACTGGTGTTCATTCACTGGCGAACGTGGCGTCTTGAGCGTTCATTCACTGGTTAGTCTACCCTATTAGGTGACTTTTTTTATTGCATTATTAACTGTATGCTTATGGTGGTAATGTACACCTCGTTATTAAAATTTCCCGGTGTTGGTTGATAATTTTTTTTTAATTTACCAATAAAAAATCTTCTTCCTCTACTTCTTGAACGTAAGTATGGTATGGTATGATACATATATATTCCAGCTTGTGTGCTTGTTCGGAGACCCGCTTATAAGCTTTCGTCACGTGGGACAGACACAGAAAGAAATTTTACATTTACAAGGAAATGAATAACAGATAGACAAATAACAACATTTATTGACTGTCACAAACATCCATGCCTGACCGGGATTCGAACCCGACCTCAGCAGCTCCAAAGGCTAGTACGCTAACCATTCAGCCACCGGGGTGACTCTTGAACGTAAGAAAGAATACGGCAAGTTCGCACATGTTTATTTTCTTCTGTTTAGAAGTTGATGGTCAATCCAAGATGGCGCCAATATGCAAATTTTCATCTTCACCAACAAGTTTAACCCAGTTGCCAGTTACAAATTTCAAGTCCTACGTAACTGTATCATAAATCAAGTAAACTGTCTAATGTTCGGAACTAAATGATTGATTTGCAGTGAAATAACTGTTCCGTGATATGCAACACAACTATAGACCGTTGCATTTTCATTGGCATTTTTTTTTATAGGAAAGGCAATAAATTTGCTGAAAAATCGATTTTTTTTTCAGCATCGATTTTTTTACAATAATAGTTTAATTCATTTTCCGTGAAAGTAAATGTCGTATTTACAATGTTTATTCAAACAATTTATATTGATTTACAGTGTACACTTTTAAAACAAAAGAGTGAAATCCGCTCCAGTAGGAGAAGTGCATTTTCGACACTGGAAAGGAGTGAATATTAACTCAGACTGAGTAAAAATCACTCAAAGGATCCACTCCTCTAGGAGAAGTGCATTTTTAACACTGGAGGCGTAAAATTAACTCAGACTGAGTTAAAATCGCTCGTTTGTTTAAAGAGTGTACATTCCTTTAACAATTCATCTTCATATACAGTGTATATTCCTTTAACAATTTATATTCATTTATAGTGTATATTCTTCCAACAATTTGTACTTTTATCTTCATTTACAGTTCAAATAACTGTCATGCGAACAATGTACGTTCCTCTAACACTACCGAAAACAACCTATTCCCCCCAAATCGCCCCGTCTCCCACCGCAATTTAATTACACCGTCTCTTCTCTTTGTTGGGGATTTATGCAAAAATCCTCCGCTTTGGGCTTAAAAACGGCAACAAAAACTGTCCCATCTGTTCGGGAGATCAAATCCCATTTTCTTTGAGACAACTGTTTGCTCTGCGGATTTCGGGCCAGCCTCTAATCTGCATTCAATTACAGGGTATGCCTTGTGTCAACTTGGCCGCATGATCCTCTCTCGGGTAAAGCAAAGGGTGTTTGGAGGTAACAAGGATTTAATGTTGCTGTTGATTTTAGTGAATGATGGAAGCTAATGGGTACCTTAGTAGGATTCCGTGTATTTCTTCTTGTATCAGTTACTTAATTTGAGATTTTCAGGCGTATTAGAGTTTAAATATAGCAATACTTCTAATTATTTACCATAAAACTGTTAAAAAATTAATTAAAATTTAAAACAGCAACAATTGATTAAAGTTGCCGATTTTTGTACCTTTAATAAACAGACAATGAAATTCTGGCAATCAATTTCTGCATTGATTGATTCTAATTTACGATTAATAAACATAAATTTAAAAAAATAAAACCACTATAAAAAAATAAAATTATAAAGTACATGTTTTTCTAAAAAAAATTAGTAATATTTTGTTCAATTAAATCAAGTTTATCATGCAAAATTTCTTATACCCATGTAGGTTAACGTACATTTTTTTCGTTGCTAAACAATAGGAAAAAAGACAGATCAATTAAAAAAAAAATAGAAAAAGAAGCGTGGAAAGGGACTTTTGGTATAGAGCCTTGGTAATTTTAAACACTTACACTTGTATTTATATTTTTATTCCTTTTATAAAACTGATATGAATTTGAAATTATTAAAGATCCAAGAAGAAGATTTTACTCAATTAGGTTCGCATCTAGAATTTCCTATGCTTTGTCATATGAACAGATCATAATAACTAGCAGTTATTTCTTGTCACTTCTGTTTAGGCCTGTGCAAGGCATTGTTTTTAAAAAAAACGTAATTAATTTTTTTTATTTGATTTTGCCTTAGCTTATGGAAGTCTTACAGAAATTTCAGGTGTGATTTTAGCAGGAGTTTTTGTATGTTCGTTCAATAATGAGTTTCGAAAAATTATCTTTGGATAAGTACGTCCTTTTATATTTGGCTATCGGTATTTTTTATTGATGGTAGTTCTCAAAATATTATTCAAGATAATTGGCAGTAGGTTTAAAAATATTTTGCTTTTTATGTGTTTTTATTAAATTAGTATAATCAATGTATCAAACAGGGATTAAAAATTCTTCAAGGAGTCATATCATTTTGTCATATTGACACAACTTTGAGAAAAATATGTTGACAGAAAGTAAAGGAGATTTTATAAGTACTGTTATCACACAATTATGAAAGTAAAAAAATATTTTTTAATATACATATTTTTGTAAATTTATACTTTTATCAAATTCGATCGATTGGAGTTAAGGGGAGTCGGATGGATGTTTGGATCAAAGATGTCGATTTTTTGTGTTTCTTTTTTATTAAATTCTAACACATATGTAGTTTTATTTTAAGGGGGTCTGGCACCCCAAAATCATTGAAAAAATTAAAAAAAAATTAGTGGCTTAAAGTACTATATCAACCTTTATTAATAATGTCACAAAGTTTTAAGACGATTGGAAAAATATTTTTGACATTAAAGGCAATTTTATTTTACCCTTTCTTTAGTGAAACTGCCCAGATCGGCCGAACGACTAAGGATCCGATAATGTTATTCCAATCAAATATTACGAGGAAGCAAAAATCCTTCGTAAGGAAATGAGTTAACAATAAAAACTTTAAATTGGTTTTTCTCGGTTTTACAATTTTTGAATCATGTGAATGTTTGGGGGCACATAACTAAAAATGTTATTCATTTAAATACTTGAAATTTTTTATGTGTAATTCACAAGTATATTTAAACATTTTAACGCAGGGAATAGTCTGTAAAGTTTTTACTTTTTTTAAAAAAAAATCTTTTAGGTTAAAAATATTGACATTCTTCAACGATATTTTAAAAAAATTCATATTTAATCTAGTTTTTAGTTTTTCAAAATAATCTTGTGTTAAAATACTTAAAAATGTCTATAGATGAAACTGTGAAAATTTGAAATGGATATATTAATTAGTTAATTCTTGAGATGCCCCCAAAGTTGGACAATTTAACATGGGCTTCTATGGAGGTGCCAGACCCCCTTAAGACTAAGCTTATCGATTTATGTAAAGTGTGTTTCTTTTTATAAGTATTTTTTTGAGAAACTCAAAACAGTTCTTACTTAAACCTTACATTTCTTTTGCGTTTCCTGAAATATAAGGTTTTTCAACAGTTAGGAGCATTTTTCTCAGAAACTATAAAAAATAAACGTTAAACCTTACACTTCTTTTGCGTTTCCTAAAATATAAGGTTTTTCAACAGTTAGAAGCATTTTTCTCAGAAACTATAAAAAATATAAACGTAATTTGTTTTATTATTTCTTCCCCATTAATAGCTCCTTGATTTAAGTTGAGTAATTTTTAATTTATCTGCTCAAAAAATTATATTTCTTTAAATCTGATTTTTTTTCGTAATGATTTTCTTACATCATACTTAAAACTGCAATGGTAACCAGGGCCGATTACGTTAGTAATTCTCTGTTTTTTATCTCTTAAAAAATATAAAACATGTACATTGTACCTGTATAGTGTAACTGCTTGACACAAAATTGTGTTAAAAATAAACTATGAATTTTCTTCTGTAGAGTTTTTCTATTATACGTCATTAATAATGCGCCCATTTAAGGAAAAGTGAATGCAGCAAGCATAATACGACACTTAAATTAAGTTTTTATATTGATTTATAACTGAACAAATATAAAGCAGAATACCATATCTTTAAACATGAAAACAATAACATTTGTGTTGAAACATTGAAAACAAGAAAATATTACATTGAGCGACATTACACTCTCAGAAATAACACTTTCATTTTTGACAATTCATAAATCCTCAAGCCTCATTTTGTTAATTTTGAGGATTGTTTCGTCAAACTATCACGTGACTTTTGAGTAAACGCGAATCCTCACTTTTATGATCGTGATTTGACGATTCTGTATCTTTGTTTTGAGGAGACTGAATCTCATTGTTGTACTCACATGCTCAAAAATGACGATATATTTCTTTAGATTAGACGACATTCAAATCCTCATAAAAATGACAATTCAAATTTCCTCACTTTGAGGAAACGAAAACTCGGAGCATTTGCCAGTAACGGAATCGTCAAAATTAAGGAAAATTTTTAGTTTTTGAGCATTCATTTTTTAGAGTGTACCCGAACGCGTTGGGTAATGCCGCTCACTGCGACGGGCTTATTATTCAATTCCTTTATACAACATAGTTTACAACCGATTAAAGTAATTTTACAATTTGCAATAGTTACAAATATAGTTTTACGCTTTAACTATCTCCACATCAACCTTGGTGGCTCTAGAGTCTTGAAGAGCCTGGTATTGGTGATGTTTCAGAAAATGACACTCCAGTCGAAGAACTAGGACCTTTATTCCAGTTAGGACTAGATAATTATAAATGGAATGGAAAAAAAATATCAGATTTATTCAGCTTATGTATGAAAATATTTATTTACAGTTTTGATTAGTTATAATTCGAATCTTCCAACAGTTGAGGGTAATGCCGCCTATCCAGCGTCATTACCCGACTTCGCTATATTTGATTTCTTGCGTTCTAATTAGGCACACAATGTACTTAATGAAATTAACTTAGTTACATTAGATAACACGATTATTATGCTTCGTAACTATACAATGATCATACTGTTACTAGTAATCAAGGTTGACCTACCTCAAAGTTAGCATCATAAGTTTTTTAGATGAAAATACGCTGTATTTTGTTCACGGACGAAAGACTATGCATTTTTGCTTTTTCAGCCACCATTTACACTGAGCATTGCACGTGAATTCGGCTATTTGGCAGTAGAGTCCAATTAACTAAAGGATTGCTCAGTTTGTCGCAGCTCAGCTGAGCGCTTTGCGAATTCACCTTTCGGCCTTTCGCACACCTCCAAGGCACGTCTGACTCAACAAATGAGGCCACAGGAGCTCTCTTTGGCAGTATGACGTCCCACTATCCGTCCGGTTCGGGTTGTCGGCTGTTCCTAAAGAAAGGTTAAGAACCTGAAAAGAGTAATCGGCCTTGCACGAATGTTTCGTACCATTTCTTCTTAAAAGCTTACAATTTGAATAACATACAGATAGCTTGACGGCACATAGAGCACCTGTGGCCTCATAATCTGAGTCGGTCAAGCCTAAGGAAAGTAACGAAAATCCCTTTAAAAAAATTGTTTCATCAACCTTTCTTTCTGCTTCAAAAGAATTTTTCAAAAAATTGCAATTCTTTTCTCTTTTATAGGTTAACTAGGGGCATTGGAAATGCTCCTACACTCTTAAAACAAAAGAGTGAAATCCACTCCAGTTGGAGAAGTGCATTTTCGACACCCTAAAGGCATGCATATTTTCTCAGACTGAGTTAAAATCACTCGTTTGGAGTGATCCTGTCGGAGGTTTAACACACAAAGGATCCACTCCAAAAGGAGAAGTGCATTTTCCAGTCTGGAGGAGTGAAATCCACTCTGACTGAGGTAAATTGGGAGTGTTTGTTTTAAGAGTGTAAACTAACTTTCACCTCAGAGTTTTAATATAAACTAAAATCTTTAATGGGGAAAATATAATTAGAAGCACAATGTATTTATACCATAGAGATCATAGTTAAAGTATTAAAATGGAGGATTTCGTGACCTCCAATGCTAACGACGCGGACGCGCATGGAGAGCAAAATTGGTAGGGCATGGGGCCAGTGCTGCCAACACTTTAAGAAGAAAAGTGCTATACGAAAAAATAAAATTTAATTATAAAATTTCAAACAAATACCATAAAAATACTAGCTGCATTTTGGAATATTTTTAGCGACTTTAAAAAAACTTGAAACGCTTTTCTAGTAATTTTATAATATTGTTTTTTAATTTTAGAATTAAATTTAATTTTTTCGTAGTATTATTTTTCTTAATGTGATGGCAACACTGGCAACTTGCCGCCACATTAAGTAGAAGAATATTACGAAAAAATAAAATTTAAATCTAAAATTACAAAAAAAAAAAAAAAAATATTATAAAAATGCTAGAAAAGCTTTTCAAGTTTTTTTAAAAGTCACTAAAAATATTCCAAAATGCAGCTAGTATTGATATGATATATTTTTTTTTTGTAATTTTAAAATCGTAGCACTTTTTAAATTTCGTAGCACTTTTCTTTTTTAAGTGTTGGCAACACTGGCTCCATACCAATTTTGCTCTCCATGCGCATCCCGTCGTTAGCATTGGAGGTCACGTGATCATCAACTCTAATACTTTAAGTATGATCTCTGTGTTTTATACATAGAGTTAGGAAGGAGGTGTAGAGGTGTCTATCAGTTCAAATTTTTTAAAGCAGGGCTGTCAGGTTTTTCGAGTCACTGCGCATACTGAAGTATCCCAAGATTCACCGCTTTACAGTTTTTTGAGCTACTGAGCAAAACACAGCAGCCGAAACTATGGAAACTGGCAATGAGGTATCCCAAGATGCACCGCTCCAGCCTGCTTCTTTTGTGCGTTACTGCGCACATGCATGGGCCGCTCTATTTTCTTTCCTAACTCTTATGGTTGGTTGGTTGGTTGGTTTGACATATATTTTCAGGCTTGTGTGCTTGGTCGCAAGGACCCGCTTATAAACCATCGTCAAGTAGGACAACACAAGACACACACAAACACGTATGACAGATGTTGCCACCTCCACAATTTAGACATGTCCCTGAAGGGGAGGGGAATTTTCTCCAGGAACCTGTACCCATGGTGAACTGCGCAATGACCGACCACAGGACTTTCGGACCCAACAGATTTTACGAGCACGTACTCCGCATATACTCGGTAGGTCTTCAGTGGCGACCGGGTCCCGAGCTCTCAACCTTCCGATCTCAAGTTCAAGATCCTTGACCACTAGGCTCCCTACAGCCCCTAACTCTATGGTTTTATACAGAGACATAACATAGAGTGGACTGCGCATTGGCAAACCTAAAGTGTCCTAAACATCTAACTTACACAGTCACATGACTGTGTCGCGTTTGGCTCGCATCTATGGCGAGTTTACCATTTGGCGAGTTTTTCCACAACGACCTGAACACAGAGGCCGACAATCTAATGTTATGATAAAGAAGCTTGGAAAGGGGCAAGGATGAATAGCTGGTATTTTAAGATCCTCTTAATACATATCAGATTATTTCTTTGATTTTGTGCGTCTATTTAAGATTACTTGAACAATTGAATGTGGACTCTTTATTAAAAATTAATAAAAACGAACATTAGTAGGTTTATGTAGAGTGTTGCTGTAATATAAGTTGGTTATTGACATTGTGAATATTTTCTGCCGTCTCTATAACTTTCGTTCTAACGGTCCGATTAAAAAAAAAATCAGATATATATTTTTTTGAAATATTGCTTCTTCCTTTATTTCAACTGGAATAAATCAACTTTCTAAAACACATCAATATATTTCAAATTCAAAAAATGCTCTACTTTTTAAATATAAATAACTCAACAAAATACGATTGCAAAAACAGGTTTCGTTTTGACCAAATTGTAAAAAAAATATTCTACTTCTAAGCTGTCAATGTTCAGACCATTAATTTAATTGACTTGGACCAAAATATTTATTATAATTAGAGTTCTAATAACGTTGATTTAATCATGAATATGATTCTTCAGTATAAAAGAGCTTTTAGAATATATTCCCTCGATAGAAATTATAGTTTATGAAGAACATACAATTACTAAAAGTATGCAGAACTAAATAAATTTTACCCGTGAAAGTGTGACTAATCCTTTTTTATACCCCTCTTTACAATTAGGAATTCACAAGCATTTGGCATCTTGCACAAAACGTTACTGAATTAGGAGTACAACATTCACGATTGTTAACATGCTCAGAGATTAAAAGAATGTAATTAAATATTTATTATAAAGGCCAAAAGAGAAAAATACCAACAATGCTCAAAAAATCGTCCTGCAAAAACAATTAAAAAAAATTCAAGTGCCGTGATTGGTAGAAACCCACGTGACTTGGATATTGTGATGGTAGTCTCCACTTCGGTTTGCTAGCTGATATTCAGGTCTTGCGACAATTTGGAATAGTTCGTAACGAAACGGTAGCGTTAAGTTGCCATATGTAGAAACCTTTCCCCTCTTGGCGATTTATGATGTTTAGGACATAATGCTAATCTGCAAGGGATGGCGGTTTTTTTAGAAAAAACTGGTTTTCCATTTTCCATCGGTTTTTCCCAGAAAAACCGGTTTTTGGTTCCGAAGGGCCTCATACAAAAAAAACCGGTTTTTAGTCAAAACCGGAACCACCGATTTTTGGAAAACCGGTTTTGGTTTTCCATCCCTAAGCTGCTTTACTATGAATGCGCAGTCCACTCTATGTTATGTCTCTGGACCAAGCACACAAGCCTGAAAATATATGTCAACCAACCAACCAATTCCACCGGGGAATTTGAAATTCACGCAAGCACGAGATAAAAATGTCAACGAACGAAATCGCTGATGTGGTGAAATATAACAGACAAATACGTTTCCAAATGCCGTAAGTTTAGCATTTAATTATTTAATAAGTGTATTTCCTAACAAAATCTTAGCTGTATTTTTTTTAAATTGGCTGCTACTAACTTACTATTTTGAACAAACAAATGAACACTTAGCGCACTACAAACTCGACTAGCACAACACATAATCAATCGGCCCCATTCACGGCGTTAATTCGCAAGCCAAATATTTAGCTCCTCCGAAAATAATACCTTTTCTCATTTGCAAAAACGTCCCTCATAAGGCTGTGATTAATCATTAAAAGGAGAGAACCGCGCCGACTTGGGGGGAAAACAAAATGGAAGTACGCGTTCTTTCATTAGAACATTTTTTTTTATCTTGTTACTTTTTTAAACTTTCTAACCGATATTAAATAGCAAATTTGATTGTGTAGATCGAATGAGAAATTGATTTTACCAAAATTTAATTAAAATATTTTGAAGTTATTAAAAGTGGAATGCAAGTTTGATTTCTTTTCTAATTGTAGTGCCATTTTAAGGGAATTTCTCGTTAAGTTAATGCGGTTAAAAATTCAGAAGCCTTCCTTAGAATACTCAGGTAGTAGAAAAGTTATCTATTACCAACTAATCTAGAATTACATTTTATCTGAATTTAATAATATGTTTAAATACTTGTCACGTAGTAACCACTTTAAGCAAACTCTTGAAATAATAAAGCATTGTAGTGAAAGAAAACTAAAAACACCTTTTTCTGTTTATGCTAACCATTGACATTCTAACATTAATAGATGAACTATATTCATTATAACTAAAACGTGCGCTAATAATATGTGAAATATGACTAGTCTCGTATCCTACTTGAACATGTGTTCAATGAGCATTTCTAGCTTGTACTGCTAGGTGAACTATTGCTAGATGAATTATATTCATTTTAACTAAAACATGTGCACTAATAATATGTGAAATATGACTAGTCTCGTATCCTACTTGAACATGTGTTCAATGAGCATTTCTAGCTTGTACTGCTAGATGAACTATTGCTAGATGAATTATATTCATTTTACCTAAAACATGTGCACTAATAATATGTGAAATATGACTAGTCTCGTATCCTACTTGAACATGTGTTCAATGAGCATTTCTAGCTTGTACTGCTAGATGAACTATTGCTAGATGAATTATATTCATTTTAACTAAAACATGTGCACTAATAATATGTGAAATATGACTAGTCTCGTATCCTACTTGAACGTGTGTTCAAAGAGCATTTCTAGCTTGTAATGCACAAATAAATCTGCATCATTGATGTTTATAGTTTAGAGAGGGTTAAAAGACAATATTTAAATGTGTTATAAGCAGTTAGTTAATATTTGTAAAACATATCGCCAGTTAAAGAGCTTACTAACGATTCGTTTTATCTTTGAAGAAGTTTTGTGATTAAAATGTTAGTAGAGAGGAGTTTTAAGGATTTAAGAAGTTTTAAAGATTAAAGTGTTAAAATAATTTTAGTATTTAAAATTAAATGCTATTATCTAACATTTAACACTATTTATTTTCTGATCATTATAGTATTTTCTGTTTTTGCAGCGTTTAGTTTTACATTTTTTAGCAATAACATATCTTAGCATATAACGAATCCATCAATAACCCCATAACGGCTTTTTTGTAAATATCTATAACTTTTCAATACCGAAGTTTTCTTTAAGTCGGTTTTCCGTGTAACTTAATTTATCCTAAATAAATTTCTCAGACCATGGTATTCATTCGTTTCATATTTTGTTTATTTAGAAAGCTTATTTTTGTCTAGCAAAGCAGTTGCATTGAAAAAAAAAAGCGACCGTTCATTGATTCAGGTTAGGTTATGTTTGAAATATCGTCGCACTAGAACTACACGAGGGTTATTGGCGACGGGCGTCGTAATTTAGAATCAGTCAAGTGACGAGCCGACACCTGAATAGGCACCCAACGCAACCGTTAAGGGCGACATCGTACGCAGCGTTAGGACTTTGAAGGATATTTAACGTGCTCTCCCTGGATATTATTCGTCGGACATTTTTGGCTGCACTGACCGATTATAGTTCGGCAGTTATTTTGGCGATGCCCAGAACCGAACCTGTAATTTAGGTATGAAATGAATGATGTTTGTAATTTAGGTATGAAATGAAATCAAATCACTGGTACCTTTCGCATGCTAGGCGACTGCCTAACCGACTGGGCTCCCCAGCCCCACATTGATTCAGATTAGAGTGGCGAAGTGCAAGTTCGTTCTTTTATTTAGGCTCTCTAATTCAGATTCCTCCCGAGGAAAGGTTACACAACGTGTGAGAAATAACTTATCCATCTCAAACTTACCTTCCACTAGCAGAAAAAACTAAAGACAAACCGAAGCCAGTGGTAATTGCTCTAAACATGCCTGGAACACAGCCAAGGCAGTCTGTGTTTTTTTTTTCAAACTTTTGTTGTTTGTATTATTAAGTCGCATTTGTCAGCAAACTTCTCGAGTGACATAGCTCCCAGAGTTGCACTTTTAATGGCCAAAATTTGTTCGCCGAGTAGAAATAAAATGGATTCGTACATTCGTAAGTGTTCTTTTTGACGCCGTTATCGCTTCGATCGAGTTCGAATCGAGTTACGGGGGGAAGTTCGAGTGTGATTTGAAAAAAGTGGAAGTAATATTTTGTCAAAAAAAGGGACTTTTATTGACAAGCTAATTTTTAACATGTGGCTGAAAAACGAACCACTGGCTAGGCAGTAAGAGAGTACTACCAGGGCATTGCACTACGTCAAAAGATATTTATTTGAAATATACATTAATTTTAATGAAAAAATTTAAATAAGTATTTTTATTTCAAAATTGGTCATATTATTGCGAAGAAATTGTGAAAAAAGTGCCGCATAACAAAGAAACTTCATTTTGTAATATTCGTGTCATGTGGTATTTTCCTCAAGAAAATGTGCAATTTTGAAAATGCAGTCTAAGTATCCGCACTGTAAAGGGAAGATAGAATATGCCAACCTATAAACGGCCCGCGCAATCCAAAAATGCCCGACTAATAATACCCCGTGTAGAGAGAGCGCACGTTAAATCTGCTCCAAAGTCCCAACGCTGCGTACAATGTTGCCCTTAACGGTTGCGTTGGGTGCCTACTCGGGTCTCGGCTCGTCACTTGAATGTTGTTCTAAATTACGACGCCCGTCGCCAATAGCCCTCGTGTAGCTCTAGCGCGACGATAATTCAAACCTACCTGGTTAGAATAATAGTTTACTCGTGAGGAATTTTAGTTTTTCGGAAGAACAATTCACAGCAGTGAAAATATGTAGTAATAGATTGATATAGATAAGAGTAATATTAAATGACGCGTAAGGGTGCTGTAACTCTATTCTTCATCACTCCAATGCTATATTAATTCGCTAAACTAAAGACATTGCTTTATAAATGTTCCCACCGAAATACCATTCTAAATAATGATTTAGAAAATATACATTTATTATGCTTTTTAAGCAAAAATAGCTTGTAGAGATGTTGATATTAAATACGTTGATATTAAATCTGCTATTTTTTTTTATTACAACAGACTCTCTTATAATTCTCATTTTCAAATATACATTTTTCGCAAAGTCAACAAAAAAGTGAATTTCAAATGTATCAAACCAAAACGTATAATTACAACATTTGAAAGTACAAAGACTATTTATTTATTGACAAGCCCAAATGTTTTTCGGCTGTTTCGAATCTTGTGAATATTGCATTCCACATTCATTTGATTTTTCATTTTCATTATCATTTATTGTCACTCGATGTCAAGCAATATTATATCCTGCAACCAAAGACGCCATTTTGCATCCTCCGTACGTTGACTTTTTCGTTGCCGTGAAAATTCCGCCAAAATGACGCCTTGCGGGCATTTCAGTCCCAAAAATTTACTACACTACAGAAACATCTGATATTCACAAAATAAGCTTATTTTAAGTCAAATATACGAATTCCATACGAAAAAAAAATTCATTTAAATTTTTATATGGTTTTTGAAACAATGCCAAAATTTTTTATGTGTAAAAAACAACAAAATAAAAAATATATATTACCTAAAAACACTTCGAGTTATATATTTTAAGGTACCTGACCATATTATTAAAAAAAATTAGTAATTATTTTAACCGAAATAGTTTAAATTGTGTTTTAAATATGTGGAACTGAAGTGAACTTTTCAAAAATCAGGAGAAACGCTTGTTGACTATTTTCTAAATAAAAAAATAGTAGTTCTGACTTCTATTGAGATTAATGTAAAATATTGTCTGATAGAACAAAGTATGAAGAATCGAATGATGTGTGTTCGGATGTCATAACGGGACATAAAATTTTTGAAAAAAATATTGAAAGTGATGATGCCAAATGGCATCACTGGGACTGAAAGGGTTAATTAAGATTGAATTGATAGCCATATGACGAGTTCGAAACAAACAGTAAGGGACAATTAGAACGGGGCAGTTTGTTAGTAGGAAAGAAGACAGGGTAATTCCATGTAAAATTATTAAGTCTGTAGTCTAAGTCATGTTTGTAAGAATTGATTATCACTACATTTTTTTAACATTAAATTAAAAACAAAATTGTGGACTTGTTGATCTACTCTTATTATAACTAAATAATGTAATGTACTTCATTTAATTTGATTTATTTTTTTAATTTAAAAAGCTATTAATCTCCTCTAAAATCGTGACTTACGCTACAGCTACATGGAATTAGCCAAACAATGCTTAAAGTAACTGTGGCGTCAATGTAAGCATGTCTGTTCTCGTTAAGCCGAATTAGCTGCAGGGTGGTTTGTTTGGTCTAAGACAGCGGTTGACGTAGCTGTGACGTTATTGCAGGCGTGGCCGTTCCAGCTGTCCATTTCATAACACCTCACCTCCTATTATATTAATATTTTCTTACCTTTTACTTAACCCTGTATTCTTCAGGGGATGATTAAATGAGTGCTCAACTTCTGAAACTGAAATGGGTGTCGGATAATGGGGCAGACCAAAGTACAAACTCACTGTAAAAAAAACCCTTTTTGAAAATCACAGTGTGATGGGAAAAGCGCTGTCATCATCATGTGCTGTGCATTTACCAATGATGTAAAATTTATTGGCTGGTACTGGCAAAACCGTTTCGCTGGCAGGGATTGAATGCTACCTTCTCCTCTGTTTGAATATTTTAGAGTTTGTTGTTTATGTGACTCTGTACATCAAGGAAACACCAATTTGTTGTAAAGCAAATATTACAGCACTGTGATGTACAGAAATAACCTAAAGTTTGTTTTTGTATTTTTACCGATATTTTTACAGTGTTGAAAAGTTAACCCAAACGACATTATTGATATCATATTATAAAATCCAATACTCCTTGATATAAGACAGGCCAGTTGAAACACTTTATGTCTTCTAGTTCGGTAAACAAAATATTTTATTTAGTTTTTATTTAATAAAAAAGAATATATTTACTCTGCGACTGCAGAGATAATTGACATTTACCCGATGGCCCCTGAAAGTTGACACATAATTACTCTAGCTGCAATATGATGATTAATCAATCTTGTTAGGGCGTACAATTTCAACATGTTAGATTTCATTGACAATAAGCTATTCATTGTTAAGTAAGGCGTTATCAATCTTCTAGCTTCAATTTGAGTTGTCATTAGAGCTTAATAATGTTATTGTTTGAATTTGATAACTAATATTGTATCAAATTAAGTTTACTTATCGTTTTAGTCTGTACACAATATTCAATGCTAGCACTAATAACTGTTGTTTCGAGCCTTCGAGGATTTGTAAATTCATTTGGATTTAGCTTAATTTGGTGTCTCAACAAAGCTAACGTATTAATGATTCAAAGGTAACAATTAATAGAGTAGTACTTACTAATAAGGGTTTACTAAGATATTATAGGAAATTGAATTTTTAGATTACCTTTTATAAGTTGAATTAAGTTATAATCTATTTTATTTTTTGTAGGGAACATCAAAAATTTAGTGGTCTTATAATTTTGAAATAGCTTGTCTTTGAAATCTGTAATCCAACGTTTTTTTGTATTAATTTAAATAATTTTTCATGACCAAGAGAAAGCATTAAAATAAAAAAAAATGAATGTTATAAATATTTTGTTTCGTATTCCTACAATAACAATTTTAGCTATTTGTAAATCAGTTTGAAGCAGCAGGTCCTTGGGTAAATGTTTTTGTGTTAACCCCTAAATAAATTTCTTTAAAGAGTTTTGTGAGTTTCATAATGATAAAGGAGACGAACCTCAAATATTTAGAATAAAAAATTTCATTCATAATACTAAATACAATTCTATATGCAATAAAAATTATTACAAATCTACATTTTATCACACAATACTTTTAAATTTACAATATACAAGTTTTATACATAAAAATTTAAATGAAAACATACACAATAACATTCAAATTATACAAAAAATATGGAAATTATCATACATTTATTCTTACATTTATGCACAATAATTTCCACTCAATGAAACTTAAAAATATTTCTTTTGAAATAGAACTTAAAAATTCTGAGTATATGAAAGACAAAACGAAATTATATGAATAAAGTTAAACGAATAGAATATAATTTCAAAAATAAAATAGACAAAAATTAAAGATAAGTGAGTAGACCCCATTTTAACATGCTGTCATTTAATCAGGTTAGAATTTATTTTTTCATCGGACTTAGAACCATAAAATATATTTTGTAAACTAATTTCACCTTAAGATTTCTAAAGTTTCAGACATTTTAGAAATTCTTTCTTTGTCAATAGTGATATTGTTTTAGCACATCTTACAGTGCCTAATCTTATGTGCTCGATTTTTTAAATGAATTTTTTAATGAATTTTATCAATTTATTTTCATTGCATCGTTTCAGCATTTTACAAGGGAGTCTACTGCAAACATATGCTTGTATGCGTAAAAACTTTCTTTCTAAAAAACATAAAAAAATTTAATACATAATAAAATGATTTTTTTAAAAAACATTTTAAGTTTTATATTGTAAATAGTAAATTAAACTATTCCTTAAAAAACAAACTAATAAAATAATGTTAAAAAAGTTCAATGTTTAATTAATATTGAAAAAGCAATCGTACTACTGTATATGACATTCTTGTAATTCCTAAGTACCTAAGCTATTTTAAGAGAAAAAAAGAACAAAAACATTAAATCTGGAAATTAATATCTATGATAATTTATAAATTTAAAATTTATTATAATTATTGTATGTGTAAACTTCAGTAGTACACAACTTTGTTTTTCCTCTTACATGTAAATTATACTAAAAATGGGTTTACTGCTTTTTTTAACATTATATTTTACCAATTTCATACTAGCCATTGAATTGGCAATTTTTGTACATAAAATGAACTGCAAATATTCATACAAAATATACATAATTTTATTGCACTCCGAAAACTAATAAACTTTTCATTCGTGCTAAACTGTTAGTATTAGTTATGATTAAAAAACATCATATTGATAAAAATAATGAAATTGTGGTTTAGTGGTGATCAAAACTAACTGAACGTAAATTTGACGTGCGAATTACTGTTGATGTAAAAAATAAAATATTACTACCAACTTCAATTGCATGTGCAAATCAATATTTTATATGAAAGTTGTTGTTCCTCAAATAAACTATTTGAAATTTAAATAGTTTTAATTTTTTGTGCTACTAGTTTAGTAAATTATCATAAAAACAGTTTTATTATCATTACTAAATCAAGTAAGGTTTTTTGGGGAGAAATGTTACTTTTTTTTATGCTCACATAATTTTAGCAATTTCAAATCTACACCTTAGTAACAAAAATCTGTGCCAAGAAAAATTTTGTTTAAACTACTAGATATCTACTGTATTGGAGATTCTGACTGAAGTTATTATTTATAAATATGGAGTTCTCCGTTTTAAACAAAAAATCGTTGATTTGGTTAAAATCTCAATCAAATGATTTTAAAACATGCAATACAGTTTTTAACAAACGGTACTAAATCTAGCATAATTAAAGTTTCAGTTTTGATTAGGAAATCTTATGACATAACCCAATGATCTAAGCGCACAACAATATATCCTAACTTTTAGGCAACCAATTTAAAGTAGAATTCTTTAAATGGTATTTCATTTCTTTAAATTTAAATTTCGTTGAATTCCCTTTCTTACCATACTAGGAAATTTTTTTAAAAATATTCACTTATACCAGACCCATTCGATGGCTATAAAAACCCATTCTCAGCATTTCAAAAAGCACAAATCAAATAAACTTCTCATGTGAAAATACCCCACACGGTGGTCCCCAAAACAATAAGTGATCCCCTGAAGCCAGCACTAATCCATCCCAGCGTGCAAACTGGGTTCCTCCTTCATAAAGTGTACAAGCTAATAAAATTACCGCTCACCTAGAGGGTTAATATCGTTTCATAATCGGTATAAGCACAATGGGGGGAGAGTAATAGAGTCCATAGAAGCACGCCACTCGATCTCATCGATTCGGCCAGAGGGGGTTGGTATGCAGGGGGCGGCTACAAACTACCGTAAATTGTTTGGAGTTTCAACCTGTATTTATGAATCTAACATTATGAGGGATTCCGACGGTCAATAACATATAACTGTAGTGCAAGTCACACTTTAAGAGGAAATTAAAAGCTTTTAGAATTTATATAATCAAATTGAATAAAGCACGTTAAATTATTTATATTTAATAAAAGCGATCCGCTATTCCACTATTTTTTTTTCATTTAATGTTAAAAGTTGTAGATATAATCACTTTTTACAAACGTGACTTACAATACAGAAAGGATAATTTTGCATGGAATCAACCAGACGTATAAACCATTGACGTCACGTGAATGCCAATTTTTTTAGCATTGCACATTTTCTTCTTAAATTAATCAATTATTAATTTTACTGTAAGTTTAAAACTTCTACAGTTCGGAGGAATCGTTTGTAATCGACTTCTACAGAAATATAATTTTAAAAATATAATTAAATCAAAATTAAAAGTTTTAATTTCAAATTAATGCTGTAAAACAAGTTTACACCTCAGCCAATTTCAGAGGGCTAGAAGGGGGTCGAGTAAATAGAATTTCCCATTGTGCTTCTTTCTTTTACATTTTAGTCACAAAAAAAAAGTGTGCACAAAAATTCTAATTTTTCACTGCATTTAGCGATTCATGTGTACTGGGTAATAGATTTTTTAAAGTTTCAAAAGGAAGACCCTGTGACAACCTTACCATTGATCGAAAGAAAGGCCTGAAATTTTACTTGTATGAGTATAATCCTAAAGCATTGAGAACAGTTTTCGCAAAAAAAAATTCAAAAATAATGGAGCTATGATATTATGGCAATTAAATGGGACAAAAAAAATCAGACTGCTTGAGAAAATTTAGGCGTGTTTACCTTTATCAATGTTTTTTTTAAAAACTACACCTGAAATTTCTCAAGAGGTCACGCTCTATTTATCCATTATTCCATAGCTACATTGATTTTACTGAAAAAATTAAAAATTGCTCTTGGAGTACTGATGAAACTTTGCTATTTGGATCTATGAATAGGTTATTACAGGTTTTTAAATTCACAAGAATTAAAAAAAATCACCCTGCAGTATTAGGGTGTGCTGTTAATTATTTCCTGCATAGTTTGGTTTCTGAGTATGTAGATAAAGTGTTTCATTCCTCTGAGGGATATGCAGATTGGCTCAAAGTGTGACTAGTTTTCACAGCATGAAAAAATCTAAATTTTAAAATCAATAATTAATAATTATATACTTTTTTTTAAATTTATTTGTGTACAAAAAGCATTTAAGGATTTATGCCCCAAATAATAAACATATCTTTAAACTTCAAGTTTAGAAAGGACTTGTCTTATATTTCTTTTATATTTTCTTGAAACTAACTGCATAAATATGCAAGACTTTGTTATGAATTTTAAAAACTTTACTTCAATGCATAAAATTAAAATTTTAAGTTTGCACCGATTTCTTATTTTTGTGATGAAAGCAATTTTAAAAGGAAATGTAAAAATATATGTATTTTTTCACAAACAATTTTATACATTTTCCTTTGACCAGATATAACTTCGAAATATTTTGTTCATGGTGGTTCTTTAAAAGGGTCCCCCGTGATTTTTTTTACTTATTTAGTTAACTTGCATTTAGTGACACACCTTTTATTTATGCCTATGTAAAAAGTTGAATTTGACTTTGTATTTATATCAATTAGGGTTTCATGACATCGCATATGAGTTGAAATAGATTTTTCAAAATTATTATAAAATACCATAAAAATTACTTAGTACAAACCTGTTATATTGTGTAGACCTTTTTGCATTTTTTTTCTGGACATTAGTTTTGATTTAAGTCTTTACTCGTGATTATATGCAACAAACTTAAATTTCATTTTTCAAAATAAATGTTCTGCTCTTATATTTGGGTTAATAAACAGAATAAGCTTGTAAACATTTCTAACAAAACCATTTACATTTATTTAAAATTTCAGGTTTATGAAATTTAAGAAAATCTATGTGTAAATTGCACGATATCCCATGGGACAAATACTTTTTAGATAGCTTCTTCAGTGAAGTTTTAAAAAGTTATCTAAAATATCGTTATATATTTATGCTACTTTTAGTTAAAGGCCAAAATATAAGGCAAAGGTTACTTTTAAAGTTAAAATAATATTCAAATAAAAAAATAAGTGTAATTATTAATTTTTTTATTGAATTTAAAAAGAGCAGTAACATAATATTAAAATGCTTACTTTCAAGCACGTAATTATCCCCTCGGTTTTTTTGCAATCCGTTGTTTGTCATAATTTGTGAAGTAGCTATATAGCGAACTCAAAAATAAACATACGATTCTAAGCAAATAACAGGGCTCATTTTTAAGCACCTACTCTCAAAGTGTACTTAACGATAGCCCCCTTTCATTCTTTGTTGCTCGGGACATTTCAATAAGCAAATATGCACATAAAGGGGCAATGAGGTGTGAGCAGGGGGCGGTAATTGAAACTGGGTGAGGGGTAAACGGTTTCCAACAAAGTAGGGGGACGTTTTCACAGTTCTGTAATCCGAGAGGCCGTCTAAGTCGGATTAAGCAATTAGCGTAGCAGTAAATAATAGCTTAGGGAAATTAGTTCTTTTTCGAATGAGAGAAATATAAATTGTTTGTCATAATTAAGGTAAGAGGGTGTTGTTTTGATGTTTTAATTGATTACTTTTTTAGTGATTATACTTAAATGGTTATGAAGCTTAAATAATGTATTGTCAAACCAATAATTAATACACTGCTCAAAAGAATTAGGGGATTTCATGGTTTAAATCCCCCCCCCCCCCCCAATGATTCCGTTTGGAATCATCAGCTTGCGAATTTTTCTCATAAATTAATACATTAAGTTGAGCTTGCACTTAGTTATTATTAGATGAAAGAATCATGTATTTTAAAGAATTAAATAATGTTTTTAATTAAATGAAAATATGAAAAACGTGATAAAATCAAATTTTTAAAAAACATGAATGATGCTTAAAAAGTTAAAAATAATTTTCTTATAGTTTCTGTCGTTTCATGCTTGATGCACCAAATGTTTTTAAAGGAGTTGAACTTAAAAAACAACAACTTTTTTTAGATAATTTTTAATTTACTTTTTAGAGAGGATATTCCGCATTATTTCATTAAACAATTTCATTAAAAAAATATACCGCAAGAATTATAATTTACTGAATAGGAAAAGGTATCTCCAATAATGCGTTTAAAATTACCGAAGACTTAATTCAAAATTTTCAACTATTTCAACGCTTATGTCTAATTTCAGCTTTTCTCTCTTAGTATATGATTATAATTTAACGTAATATTATTAATCATAGTATATTAAAAATGGAATTTAAAAATGTGAAAACACAATGATTTTGGATTATATGCCTACAATTGGAACGTGTTGAGATTAATTTTCTCAAATGTGCAATTTATAGATTAAAAACTATGTGTTGTTAAAGGAAATATATTTCGGCTTGCTGTAACAGAGTTGTACTCTCAAGTGTTTGCCTTCAAATGCCAGTTTATTGAAGACTAACAAGTTATATGTAACAACGGTTTACCTAGACTTAAACGATTACTTGTTAGTTAAGTGTGTGCATTTAATATTGTATGCAAAGGAAGTGTGAATTTATAGTATTAGTATAATAGTTTTTTTTAACAACGCATAAGATGATGGTTATAATAAGCTGTTACATAGATAAGTAATGCATTGAAAAATACAATCCTACATTGTATTGTTTTAAAATTAATAGTTCTTATTTGGTTAAAGATCAAATATATTAAAGTGTTAATTTTGTCATCCTATACTGCTGAATTTGCTAAACTTAGTTTTTATTAACTAATAATTATTAAGTTTATAGTTTGTACATATATATTCTTATAATTCTTAAAATGCATATTTAAAGAATAGGACAACGAATTTATTTTTTAGTCACAATCTTAAGATTATTTTTAACATTATTTAAAACTGAATTACTAAGTGCAGTTTCAATTAAACCCAACTGTATTAAAAGTATGTGCATAGTGAAAATGCATTGTGCATGGTGAAACTGTGTCTTATGTTACTTCTACAGACTATTCGACTTATCGTAATGATAGTTTCTTCCGTTTCTTTTCTGCGAGCACTTTTTTCTTGACCTTGAAGACTGGAGACTTTTTTTTTTACTTACTTTTCTTAGGTTTCAAACCTTATTTGTTGAGCTAATTTGCAAAAGAGACTTTGTACACGACACATAACTTCACTTACAGTTTATTTCCACATAATATATTTCTTATCACATACTCAAATGTTTGTATAAACACAATAAGTTTTTTTTTATTTCAGTATTAGTTTTAAAATGAGTTAACATGTTATTCGTCAAAATTTATTTTTACAAATATATTATACTAAAAGCATGGAATAAAATATGGATTAAGAAATAATACCAAAAGTACAATTTTAAAATGCATTTATTGATGTTCAATTTTCTAAACATATACAATTAAATATTTAAGAGTTAAAACTACTTAAAATTCCATATGTCTACTAAATTAAACATGCACCACAATAAATGGTTTACAATAGTATACAATAATTTTCACAAACCTCTTTCCTACAGACACAAGTCCAAGGACTCTATAGCAAATAATATAAATGTTCTTCGTGGAAATAACTGATATTCGTTAGATTTTGTCTCGTTATCTACAAAAATGTATTGATTATTTTACCTTGTAAATAATTTATTTACATAAAACAAGTCTTCTAAGTAATTGAAAAAAAGTATTTACATATTCGTTTATTTGTATTTTTCAAAAATGAAATACAATAAGTCAAAAGTCATAATTTGATTGTTAAAATATTTTTTTATTTCACTTTGTCAGAATTTGATATATTGGATAAGATAAATAATCAATTAGAATATAGTTCTTAGCCGAATTAGTATTAAACTAATGCCAATAAATTTTTCCTACAAGCGGCACTAAACTATAACCGGGTAACATTTGAATATATCCAATCATATGTCAATTTGAATATTTAGTTTCGTTGATCATGCTTTATATAATGCATATTTATCATGTTGTGAATCAAAACCCCATTTTTTACATTTAATTTAATTTTTTAAACATAAAAATAAATTTAAGCTATTTTAATTAAATAAAAGTGCATTGATTTGCATTTATTTTGGCAAATAAATTTAATAAGTCAATACTGAAGAAATTTTATTTGGGCTTTATACGGTAGAAAATATACTAAATATCAGAAGTCTCGATTCCTTGTGGTTTTTTAACATTTTACCATGCATATTAAAAAATTTTATGTTAACTTAAAAACAGTTTTAAAAATTGCAAATAAAGGTTATCAATAATTAAAAAAAATAATGAAAATTATAAATTATTAAAAACGTATAAAGCTTTTCTTTCATCAATAAACTGTAACAATACTAATAATAAATAAAAATCATCAATACATTTGTAAAAAAATACTGACAATAAATATGCATTATCAACAAAATTATATATGTTTGATTAAAATCAGAAAAATTATTTACCTTAGAAATGCGTCTATAAATGAACTTAAACATTAACTTTACCTCCTCATCAGTATAATTTGTAACTCTTCACCAAATATTCATTTATAATAGACTAATTTTTCCGTACGAGTCATCACAAACTCATCAAACTAAAAGTTTTACATATATTTTCTTAGGTCAAACCTAATCTTCATAATTCCTGAAATAAACAAACAGACTAAGCTCTACTTATGTTTGGAAGTAAATAATAGCATACATTTACAGAGAATAGCATCTTTTAACTCAGACTTAGTAGATTGTAAAATGGCCAAGATATTAAGAAAATGGGGGAGAGATACGAGTAAAATTTCAATAAAAAGACAGTGAATTTGCTTTCGTTATTGTGCTAAATAAATTTCAATGTAAGTAAAGAATGAATGTTTTCTGAATTTTGAAAAAGAATGATGAAGTTGCCAACTCATATTTTCATAAATTATTTAAAATGTTAAGTTTTTACAAAGTTGAGTGTAAATTTAAAAATTACCCTATTTGTTCAAAAAAAATTTAGTTCAGAGAAATTAAGTTCATTAGATCATGTATCAAGACGGACATACTTTTGAAATTAAAAATTCATCTTTTTAATTTTTAATAAAATTTTTAATATTATTTTTAGCTAAAAACTATCATTTAAAAAATGCTACTTAAAAAAATTCAGTCGTTTGGTGTAATCGTGTTATAAATCTACTGACTTCAAACTTTTAAATAATTCATCTCGTGAAAATATAAATTAAAATTTTACTGTTTTTCTGATTGAAACTAATTTGATTTATCATCAGATATTCAAAATAATTATCAAATTTAGCTTCAAATAGATAAAAAAAGTTATTGAAATACCAAACCCTGATGTAGCCCTCCCTTTTTTTGCCCCGCAAGTGTTCGCAAACTCATGCCGCGGCCTCGCATTACGTGCTCGGCAGAGAAAAGGACAAGTTACCGTAAACCTTCGAACCAATTTCTGAACTAAGTCAAAAAAGACAGTTTTCCTTTTCACAGTTGCTTTTAATGCTGAAAATACGTTTGGCTAATTACGTCTTCAGTAAAAAAATATTATTTAAGAGAAATAAAGTATTGGAAATAACATTGGTTGTCAGTTTTTCATTGTAGTAAATTAAATAACTTTAATTTTTAAAAAAATATTCTTTTGTAGTTAATTTTTGAAAGTAAATGTTTCACTTAAGCTTTAAATTCTGTAAGTATCTTTAAATTTTAGTGTATTAATCTTAAGCAAATGTCTTTATGGAATTATAATTAAATATACATGTGTTGTATAGTTCATAATTGAAAAATAGGTTATTTTCGTTTTAAGTGCTATTTTAACAGTAGATACATTTAATTTGGTATTCTAAAACTAAATTTTAAAAAATTACCTTATAAATCATTTTATGAAGTCCATATTGTTTCAGACTTACCTCATATTGTTATTTGCTCCTGGCTGTAAATATTTTACGACTGCTAAGGCAAATTTGATTGTGTCTAAAGTAAATTTTACTTTAAATATAATTTTTTCATTAAAACCGATGCAAAATTAAAAAAGTTATTTAAAAGATAATGTTAAGAAGTCAATAAGTACGGGAAGTTAATTGTTATAGAAAATAAATTGTAAATTATATTTAATACGTCATTTTTAAAAAGCAACTTCACTCAACTTTATTTTATTTTCAAATCAGTATTTTAGAAAGAAAACTACTAATGTTACATCAGGTGTTTTTCTTCTAAAGCCAAAAATGTTTAAATGATGAAAATCCTTAACATTTAAGAAGTCTGCTTCTTCAAAGGTCACATGCAAATTGGTTTACATTTAATGGAACTACGAAAGAATTGTACTCATAATTTAAGGCAATATTTTTAACTTGACTTATTTTGTTTCATCCTATTACGTCACCTAAAGTAACTAATTCAATTTAAATGTTATCGATTCCGTAAAAACAATATTAATATATCTCACCGATTTGTGTTCATTCATCATCATGAATAATGATTAAAAATAAAAAAAAAAAATTATATAAAATAAAAAAAAAATATTTTCCCCCTAAATCATTTTTTTTGTTGTTATTTTACTTTAGTCTTATTTTATTTATCCAAACGAAAAACTTTTTTTTATAAGGCCCTACGTTAAGTGTTAACATACTTCCGACGTTAAAACCGAATAGATTTATGAAACTAATTTAGGAAGACGTGAATAACCGCCAATTTTGTTTAAAACATTTTCAAGTATTTTATGGCTTAAGTTTCTAGAATTATGTTTGTCACAATACTAGCATAAATTTATTTTATAAAATTAATGTATAGTTAAGTAAAATTTTTGGAAAAACGTGATTAAATGTTATGATAACTGGAAAATACTCCGAATAAATTATTTCATATTAATTTCTTCTAAATTTTTAATGTACACCTTCAATAAATTTTGTAGTTTCGGTAATACTTACTATAGTTTTGGATAGATAAATAACTTATTTCCTAGTAAATAGTAGTTTAAAAATAAATGTAATTAGTTGAAAACATGTTTAACCAGTTCGGTTTAACCAGTTTAAATTTTGCTTGAATGATAAAAATTAGAATTGGACAGAAACAATTTCTTTGAGTTTAAGTAAAATTACACATCTTTTTTAACGTAGACTCAGAAAATACTCAAAATGCAAGTTTTAGAAGTCGAAATTTTGTAATAACTACCTTGTCTGATACATTAAATACATTTATTAAAAATACTATTTAGAAATTAGTTTAGAAATAGAGAACACACTTTTGGAAAACAATTTAAAGCGGTTAAAAAAACAGCCATTGCTATTAACCTATGCTTGGTTCGTACATATTATTTTTCAACTGAATTCTGCTTTAATGAAAAAATACTTATGCTAAATTGTCTTTTAAAGTTTGTAGCACTTTTAATTTTTAAACGGAAAATATTGAATTATTCGATAAATTGCAGGTATAATCTCAAATTTGGCTCAGGTCATTATAAAAAAATCGTAAGTAATAATTACTTGCATTGTGTCTGGACAGTAATAATTAACATTATTAAAAATGGTTAAATATTAGTAATATACTCGTATTGAAGAACTATTAGTATTGATGGATTTTTTTTTTAATAATTGTCATTCGTGTGATTTGTTGAGACTACAACTACTAATGGAAAATTTTAATGTTTAAGCAAGTTAACGCTTTCAAAATCTAATAGGTGAATTCCCAAATGAAGTGGTATTGAAAATGTTTTTGGTGTTATTTATTACCTTACATTTTAGTTGGATTCCAAAGATTTTTCTTGATTTGTTCGAATTCAATTGCTTTTTAATCAGTTTGTAATTTTGTAGTTTGTTCTAAAAGACTTTACCATAGCTAGTAAATTAATAAGTTGGATGGAGAAAAAGCGAGCCGCCGTAAATTGTATTTGAAAATTGTGACTTTCTATTTTTTTAAACTAACTTTTGACTTTTTTTTAAAAAAAATCTTTGACAGCTTCGGTACATCAGGTAGTTTTGTAAATTTATTTCATCCTTCATTTCAATTAAGTCTTGCTTAGCCGATCATTGGGTTACGCATATGTAATATCGAATTATAAATTTCAAAATTAATCCATGGTGATTTTTTGTTTATTTAAAAAGGGGCTTTAGGCATATTTGTAACAATGGTTTAATCACTAAAGTTATACTGTAATACAAAATTTGAAAAACCTAACTTTTTAAAAGAATCTAAGTTTTATTTTAAGGAGTATCATTTTTTAATTTGATTTTACCATTTTAAAAATAATGATGAATGTTGCAATTTGTATTTCCATAAAAAATAATTTTACATACAAATCAATTATAGAAATCATCTTGCAATCATTAACGTGTGTTACTTGACAGATTGAAATTTGCACATGCAAAATAACCAGCAGAATTTACGTTACAATACTAACGTGTATTGGTGTTTTCATAAATTTTAAATGAAAAAGTTTTGAACTAATGGTTTCGAAACTTACCAGTGCAATTTTTTTAAAGCTTAATATAATGTGGTGAGTAACATTTCTCTTAAAGATATTTTTTTTTAATCTAACAAGTTAATCGAACTAAGTGAGGACGTTGTACAAAATTAGGTAAGCACAACACATTGTACTATATGAGAGCTAATTCGTAATTTTACTTATTAGTTTAATCTTATTTCACAGAAATTTAAAGTAATTTGTTTCTATTGCTTTTAGAGCATTTAAAACTTATTATTAAATATTTTAAACTAAGAACTATCGAAGAGTTGAGCCAATGACCACATTGCTACGTATGAATTTTGTAATGGAATTTTTCATATTGAGATTATGTATAGCATCCAAGACGTAAAAACTAATATTGATTGTAAACCATTTATTATTTTCTTTAACTTGTTTTTTAAAAAAAACATGGCTATTCATTTGCTCAACTCTTCCAATAATGACTGTTAGACTAATGGTAGTACTTATAAAAAGATGGATATGCTTAGTATTAAGCTGTGTTAGGAAGATATATCCCAATTCTTATCTATATATAGTAAATAAAAACTCTAACAAGTAGGTTGACGCAAAATATAAATCAATCACCTGGTTTCGAATTCTTCTTTGGTACCAGAGAATTTCGTTGTTTCTTTCATGAGAAAGAAATCGTAGTTCACGAGATAGTTCAGTCATCTCTTCTTCGATGTCCTCGTGGTATCACTTCAAATGTCCTGGCCTACTGGAATGGATGTCATCGCGCCCACGTCCCATTCACATCCAGCGCATTGGAACTGAGGTTCTGCAGGTATTGCCGGTACTTTTCGAAGGCGGTCAGGGGCGTACCGAAGTTGGCCTCTAGGGGCGGACCCACCCGGGACAGCAGTGGCGGTCTCAGTTCGACATCGGGCTTGACGTCCGCCGATGACTTGGACTCTCCGATTATCCTTTCGATGGAAAAGCTCGGTTTGGTCATCGATTTGGTGCACTGGGGTGAAGAGGTGGAGGTGACATCACCGGAAGGTTCGTAGAGGCCGGGGGGGCAGACGGGGGCCATGGGGCTGTGTAGGGCCCCCAGGTTGAGGGGGTGGAGGGTCATCCTCGCCAAGTCCTGGGGGGTCAGCAAGGGGACTGGTGGGGGCATGTGAGGCATGTAGGGGTAACCTAGGGCGAGATGGGGATGGCCGGCGAATAGTCCGTGGTGGTAAGGATCGAGGGTGGCTGCCATGAAAGCCGACGGGTCTTTCAGGGAATAGGCCTGCTGCCTTTTGTAGCGTTTCCTGCGTCTGAGAAAAGACCCATTGTCGAACATCGATTCACTATTTGGATCGAGGGTCCAGTAGTTGCCCTTGCCTGGGTTCCCCGGTTCGCGAGGAATTTTGACGAAACAATCGTTCAGCGATAAATTGTGTCGGATGGAATTCTGCCAGCTAGGAAACTTTTCTCCGTAGAATGGGAACCTGTTCTTGATGAACTCGCAGATCCCGCTGAGGGTGAGCTTCTTCTCGGAGGAATGCAGGATGGCCATGGTGATGAGGGCGATGTAGGAATAGGGCGGCTTCACCAGGTGTCCCCCCTTCTTGCTTGACCCCCCCGAGTCGTCTGCAGGGTTGTCCTGGGGGTTGTTCGAAGAAGGGTCGATGGAGGTGTCTGTGGTGTCCGCCTCCGCAATGCCTCCACCATCAAAATCGCTGTCCTGGAGGTCACTGTCCGAGTCCACGGACACCAGGGCGTCGAGCTTGGAGTCCCCCTGGGGGGCCATGGAGAGCAGCGGCGAGAACATGTCCTGGGGCGGCATGTAGCCGGGATGGGGCATCAGACTGTCCATCATGAAGTTGCCGTTGGTCAAGGCGATGGCCTGGCTTCTCGGCCCCGGCTCCATGGGGTAGCGCATTGGCCCACTGAGGCTACTCTCGTGTGGATACACAGCTGGGGACTGGAGGACAAACGATCGAAGACACAGCTGCCTCAGAGACCGAAAACAACTCTAACAAAAACTCGCGCGTTGTTATCCCGACTCGAGAGCCCGGGCGAACTCCATTCGACGGGAAGTCGACCAATCGTAGCGATGAGGCGCGGCCTCACTGGCAGCCCCGCCTCGTGCCTCATTACATATTCATGAGGGATGCGGCGGAGGAAGATGCTCTGGGATGGATTTTCTCGAGGCTTTTTCCCGCCGTGGGAAAGCGGGAACCTGTTTTCCGAGTGCCACAACAGTTATCGAGAGAGTGGGAGGTAGGTTGCGTTTTCCATTGATTATCGTTTCCGCATGTGAAGACTGATTTGTTGAGAGCGCGGGATTTCGCGTAATGATAACACGGCGTTATTTTTGTCCGAGATAGTTTTTAATTTGGGAGTTCCCGTGCATCGTTGAGAAATTAATTTCGGATAAGATGAACAGAGATAAATTAATTTTAATTTTTGATCGCAGTTTGTATACAAGTGTATATATACATTTCAAGCAAGATTTACTCTCTTTTCACGAACTATGTTGTAATATTCTGTTTCAATCTATAGAATTTTCAAAAATTTAACTTCCAATGATTTTCTATTTGACTAACTCCCGAGTTTGTCAACGTCATACATGTTGCACATTGGAAAATTTCTTAAATAGTTTCAGTATGGACTTGTAAAAATATGGTCCAATCATATGTTTGACAAAACATTCATAACTAGCCATCAAAATAAATAATTGAATTATACCTCGTATTAAACAATATTAAAAAATACACAAAGATTTCTCAACTGCTTAACTAGAGTCAAATTATGTTAGTTCCCTTTATTTTCTTTCGAATATTTAAGAATTTGTCCTTATTGACTAATTTTATTTATTTCGAAGAAAAAATATGTAATATTCATAGCCTTTAAATAGAATGAAATCATTTCATATCAACATACAACACCAATTAAACAATATATACCCTTAAAAACTCAAATACAATGAATGATTTTAAATACCATTAAAAAAAAAGCAACAAAAAAACTCATCAAAGCGAATAAAAAGTATTAGAACATAAATATTCAGTAATAAATGATTAAATGTATTGTAATAAACTGTAATCGTTTCTGGCTGCCTATTTCTAGCCTCCTTCAAGAGCTTTTTAAATGTAAGTGAAAAATTATCTTTTAAAATAAAACAAAATGGAACTCCCTCTGTTTCTTTCTAAACAAATAATGCAAACTCTCAAAGAATCCTATTTTGACATAACGTTATTCATACCTGAATTAGTATTAAAAAAATTATTTTTTTTTAATATTAAGTTATGCTCCTTTATATGATGATTGAATGGCAATGGTGATTTTAAAGAGTTTTAAAATTGCCTTAACATTTTCAAATGGGTATTAAATTGTGCAGGTTTTTCTTAAAAAAAATAATTAAAACATTTCGAATTAGCAAAATTAAAAGCTTCAACTTTTATATGTTTAGATATAGTCTTTTAAATAAAATACATATTTAAGCAGTAAAACATTATTGAACAAAGAAAATTATATCAACCACAATGTACATTTTTCTGAAGTGGTAATCTCAGTGAAGTGTCCCAAAGTTAAATCGTTGGCACTTTTTCTGCTTTAGCATATCAAAAAATGAGAACTGATGTCCAATGCTAAATCATCGTCTGTTTTTCTACAGTCTACTTTGATAATCACAACCGATGTTAAATGCGAAATAATCGACCTTTTCTGTAAACAAATACGAGGGCTGTTTTTTTTTCAACCTCCGAAGGGCTGTAACAAAAAAAACAGTCAAAATACGAAAAAAGTAATGTACAATACTGCTTATTTCTTCATATAATATCCTTGACGATTAAACCATTTGTCAAATCTGTAAACAAGTTTTGAAATACCCTCGTCATAAAATGTAGCCGCCAATGATTTGAAGGGAGTTGTGGCGGTTGTTTTAGCTCCCCGTCAACTTGGAAGCGCTACGATCCAAGCCACTATGCTCATCTATAATTTACTTATGGTAAACCTTCGAGCTTTTTTTACAATACTGATGTTCATGAACAAGGGGACCAAGAAGCAAGTCTGTCGCTACAGACGGTATTGTCCAGCGAGGTGACCAAGTGTTCAGCAAGGAAACTCAAAGGTTCACCATAAGTTAATTATTGACTAGCATCAGTGGCTTGGAGGACAGAAAAAATTGACGTGATGCTTCCAAATTTACTTTTTTAAAACGCAACCGTCACAACTACCTCTCAATCATTTGCGGCTACATTTTATGAAGAGTATTTCAAAGCTTTGTTTATACAGGTAAGGCAAATGCTTTAATCGTCAAGGTGATTATGTGGAGAAATAAGCAGTATTCTACATTACTTTTGGTTTTAAAAAAAATTGTATTTTGACCAGTCTTTTGGTTACAGCCCATCCGAGGTTGAAAAAAAAAACCAGCCCTCGTATCTTAATACCCCTGCACTCTATTTAGCCTCCACACTATGCTTTACTGTAAAAAAAAGTGGAAGTTTTTATTAAGGCTATATCCGTCTGTCTGCCACCCGCTTTCGTAACCCAAAGTACAAATACTACAGACACATACAAAAATCGCATTCGAAATACTTCATTTTTTTAAATACTTTACAATTTAATACATTTTGAAAGCATAAGAAAGCCATTTCGAATGGAAATAAAGGACCAATGCCACCCACAACAATCGTACGAGAAACTTTATGTATATTCAATAAAATTTTAAAGGAAATTTTATTTTTGGGATATAAACAGTTTGGAATGACGTCATAACGTATGTCACAGCGAGTTTCTTTGATAGTTCGTATTATATTTTTTACAAGAGGGCAGAAGGCTTTCTATTTTTCTTTTTAATCTCAAAGAACAGACGCAGATTGTTCTCCACATTTAAGTATTTTAAAAGGAATAACAACACAATACTAATTACGCCATTTAGCAAGTTTTTTATTGTCTTTTATCTTTTAATGGTGTTTAAAAATCCTTTCATTTAGTTATGTTTTGAAGGTGCGATAGCCACTTTCAATGCTGTTTGTTGTCATGAAATGTTTCATTCTTTTTAAGTGTAAACAATATTACATATCTATTCTTAGAAATGCAAATAAATTTAGCAAGCGATAAATATTTTTTTATATAATTTATAATACAAAATACACTCTTAAAACAAACACTCTTAATTTAACTCAGTAAGAGTGGATTTCACTCCTCCAGACTGGAAAATGCACTTCTCCTTTTGGAGTGGATCCTTTGTGTGTTAAACCTCCGACAGGATCACTCCAAACGAGCGATTTTAACTCAGTCTGAGTAAATTTGTATGCCTTTACGGTGTCGAAAATGCACTTCTCCAACTGGAGTGGATTTCTCTCTTTTGTTTTAAGAGTGTAGTTTGTTTAGTTTTACGCTTAAAAGTTTAATAAAGAACTAAATGCTGTGTTATGCATTTTCTTTAGAAGCATTAATTTCATGTTTAAGCAGTTGTAAGTGACAGTGTCTGTTACAAACTTCCTTTTTATTGTTTTATCATTCGTGCATCGCCGTTTTACCATAGGGAATAAATAACCTTAATATATAAAACAACCTTTCATAAAAGAGAATAAATTTTAGATGGTGCAGCAAATAATATTTGTCGTAGTCCACAAAGCGATTGTTGAAATATGTCTTTATCAGTCCACGTTCTACGGAACTGTATAAGAATACATTGGCATTAATGAATTAAAACTAAAATCAATTGGTGGCGAATTTTAGTCATCCAAAAATGATTAGAAACCTGAATTTTAGACATGTCCTTGTACAATGTGGCAATTTTAAAGAGACATCAAAGCGCAATCCGTACACTCTTAAAACGAACGAGCGATTTTAACTCAGTCTGAATAATTTTCACTCCTCCAGTCAGGAAAATGCACTTTTCCTTTTGGAGTGAATCCTTTGTGTGTTAAACCTCCGACAGGATCACTCCAAGCGAGTGATTTTAACTCGGTCTGAGTTAATATTCATTCCTTTTCAGTGTCGAAAATGCACTTCTCCAACTGGAGTGGATTTCACTATTTTGTTTTAAGAGTGTAATTGATTTGTCGGATGCCAATTTTAAAGTGAAACACCTTTGAAATTTAATAAAAATTATCTTGTTAATTAATTATAATTTAAAGAGCATTTTGTTTTAGCTTATGTTTCTTTTATCTCGGTTCTCCTTAAAAAAACCGGAGATGGTTTAATTCCAATTTTTCTTAAATAACTAATTGGTTATTTTTTCTGAAAGTAACTGTAACTGCAACATAGTTACTTTAAAAGTAACCTTCCGAGCCCTGTTTATTTATTACACTGTTTAAAAAAAAACGTATTTATATATAAAATGTTTCGTTCACTAATCTGGGGGGCCCATTCGTTTAAATAGAGCTTTCTACACATGGTCCCCCCACAAGAGCCCGCATTTTCCACCCTGCAATAATAGTTTTGAACCGCTATATTGTATTGGCATCAACACTCTCCCCAAAGCCGGTAAATGGTTAAAGGAGCCCCCCTGAATGACATAGCCAACTGGCAAGTATTTCCCGCCCCTTTGATACCAGAAGCCGACACGGGAAATATTTAGTCCAGCTGCGAGAATTACAAGACTGTAAAATTAACCCGCCGACGGATGTTGTTCTTGTCGGGGTAATTTTTGTGTGCCATCCTCTTTATTATTTATGGATGGGTTTCATAAGTAACGTGTCTGTACACATGCGCTCTGCCTAAGCCGTGGACACATTCGACGGCTTACTGTGGCCGTGGGTTTTATGGCTGTCGGAACAGGATTAGGGTAACACGTGCTTAAGCTGGGTTTCTTGTGCCGCTCGAGAGTTGAGCTTTCTTTCTTCATCTCTCGTTTTTTTTTATTCTTTGTACAATGAACAAAGGCTCAAGGGAAATGTTTACCGAATTAAACTTATGTGATGATTGTCGCAAGTTCGCCCCCTTCGTTTTAAGGTTAGTTGCATACGATCGGTTTTCTAATTTAGTACATACGAATGTGGGTTCCAAATTTGGAACACTAGCGCGATTTTACGAAGTAAGATTTCGTTTTATTTGGAGTAAACGCCTTCAGTCGATTGAGTGGCGTTTTAATGTAAGTCCTGTAGTCCATTCGAAATAGCACAGGCGGGACATTGAAGAAAATGATTCCTCAACTTCTACCAAATTTGTTTGGTAACTGATATTTTGTATTTAGCCACAGTCTCGTGGAAACGTATGCAAGCTTTTCATTAAGAATGGCGTCATTCATTTCGTTTTCGTTCTAGATGACCCGAAAGCATGGATTTATATCTAAGCATGTTTTTTTTTTTTTTTGCATAGAAACGAACTCATGGAACTCGGGTCTAATCCGAAAGCTCTTTCACCACATCTTATCTATACGAGCTAGAAGAACGATATAGTGATATATCGAGGCAAACTACTATGACATTCTAGTTAAGGGAAAAAGATGAGAATGAAAATCTCTGCGATTTAACACTTTTGCCTATGCAAATACTTATACATTAAACTTTTCAAAAATATAAATTAAACTTTCCAAAGAAATCTACAACTTTATTTTCTCTTATAGAACAAAAATAACTATGTTTAAAAAATATATAACCAGACGACCCAATATATAAAAAACTTCCTTCAATTCATACTATATTTTTAAAAAAATGTTCCAAACTTTATGTGGATAACGATCTCAAACGAATGATAAAAAATAGCTCTTAGAAAATCAAACAAGAATTGCCGGTAGTCAGCAGATTTTCGGTAACTCAATCACCCCCAATCTGGTTCTGTGCCTGATACATTGATTTTGCCAGAAAGCAGATTTGTCCCATAATATATATTCACGAAAGCCAATTCTTTACCCATCGGACTAAAATAAGTTAGCTCAATCTGCGTGTTAAGGAGTCTAATCTGCCTTCATGAAAAGATTGTGTTTTTGGTGTTTCAAGGGATTATGTTACATTGTTATTTCATTCTTGTATTGTTAAAATATATGTAATAGCTACGGTAAAATATTCTGTGGAATTTGATAGTATCTTAAGTTATGATTAAGTTTATTTTAAAAATTCACATTGGGAGGTAATGTTATTAATTTCAAACTTCACTCCGTGCAAACCTAACTTAGGTAAAAACAAATAGTAAAAAGGCAGGGGGAAAAGCGCGGTTGATCCGTTAGTTGGAAACTCTTGTAAGGTAATATTTACATACAAAATGATCGGAATACATTTTAATCAAAATGCACTTCATTCTGATAAAATTGCGAAATTTTCTCAAGGTCTAACATATTTGAATATTATTTAAGTTAAATTAATGTTTTAAACATGTTTTCTGGATGGTTTCACAAATAATTTATGGAACTCTTTACATCCGCGGAAGGATTTTTCCGTAGCATATTTACCCAACTTGGGTATAGATGTGTCTACATTGGGTTCCTCAGTAAAATATGCTGGCAAGTTAAATACTCAGTCTTGGTCCCATTCTATTGTTCTACAATACTTATACTTAATTTTCTTTAAAAAAATTTCAGTTTCCTAAATTTTATGACATTTTTACATCATTATGAACAATTTATGTATGTACGCCACATTTAGCAAAGAAAAAGCGTGAAGAGAGTTTAGTGGAAAAACGCGTGCTAAGTGATATTTTCGAAAAAATTGAGATGTTTATGTCATTTGTGTGATTCCCCATTTTCACACACTTTTATCAAAGTATATTTTATAACTTTTCTAAGTGCCGGGTTTTTTTAACGTAACTTTGAAGCTTCTTTCATGTTTCCCTTTTTTTTTGTCACTTAGCACGTTCTTCCACTAAGCTATTCATATTTAAACAATAGCGATTACATTGATATAGAATTTAAAAAAAACTTATTTTGAAACGCATTTCACTACGAAATATTTCTAAAAGCTTTATTTACAACAAAATATAATTTCTTAAAAACCTTATTGCTATAAAAAAATTATTAACATATTTTAAGAACTCCAATGTCTAGTAGTTAACAACATTGACGTATACCAACAAACTATAAAAAAAAAACGAATGGCCCTTAAGTACTTAATCCTATTTACCAACAAGCGCATAATACTTTTATAAAAAGCCTCTTCTCAATGATACTGCAACAGCATCCCAAATATCTCCAGCCAAATCAGGCGAACCTGCCATTAGGGTATCATCTAATTGTACTTCTCAAACCAGTGGTCGCGCACGTGTTTTGACAGCAGACAAAAACATTCCCGAAGTCGTAGTCATATTGTTGCGTTCTATGGTTGAGAAGGTAGAGATGCTTGGCGATACACAAACTGAAGCCATCAGAAAGTCGCCAAGCAAGCCACTCGCTCAATGTTAATTCATTCTAAAACTAATCATTTTATTCCTTTAAAAACGTTGATTAAAAATCATAAAAAATACTATTTTCCCAGTTGTACACTCTAAAAAATGAATGCTCAAAAACGACGAAATATTCCTTAATTTTGACGATTCCTTTACTGGCAAATGCTCCGAGCTTTCGTTTCCTCAAACTGAGGATATTTGAATCGTCATTTTTATGAGGATTTAAATGTCGTCTAATCTAAAGAAATATTTCGTCATCTTTGAGCATGTGAGTACAACAGTGAGAATCGGTCTTCTCTAAATCAAGATGCACAATCGTCAAATCACGATCGTAAAAGTGATGATTCGCGTTTACTCAAAAGTCACGTGATAGTTTGACGAAACAATCCTCAAAATTAACGAAATGAGGCTTGAGGATTCATGAATCGTCAAAAATGAAAGTGTTATTTCTGAGAGTGTAGGCTGTAGCACGAGATCTGAATTTATACAAGGTAGTAACTTCCTCCGCAAGTAACGTTGGGTGCCTATTCAGGTGTTGGCTCGTCACCTGACTGGGGTTCTAAAATACGACGCCCGTCGCCAATAGCCCTCGTGTAGCTCCAGTGCGACGATAATTCAAACAAAACCAAATCCTCCGCAAGTAAGAAAAATGTGTTGTGTCACTGGTCAAAGCCACAGATTCGGTCCACTAATTTGACATCAAGCATTTAGTCGGCGGGCCTTCTAATCTAGGTGGTATTGCTACAAGGCGATCAGTGGCTTCACTTGACAAACTGGTTTTTACATAGGTTTTTGTATAGCGGCATCTCCATCTTCCTCTTAACTCTTTAGTAGTGGGCGATATTGAGACCTCTGCATCTGCGACCTTCTCTATGGCTACTACAGGGGCGGTCTGGCCTTTGTTGCTTGGTTCGCCATTGAGGAGATTTTCCGTGCCAATAGACATGCCGCCCTACAATGGCAAGCTACATTAGAAGGGATTAGTGGCAGTCCTGGGATCCAGAGATTTGGCTCGATATTGCCTTTGGCGTCGCGGTTCAGTAGTGGGTGAGGGGTAATTGGCGAAGTTTCGGAACTTGGTTTGGATGATTAGTTAATTTTATTTGTAAAGAGAGTAGGGAGAAATGAGGATTATGCATCAGGTGAGGTTGGTAAGGGAGAGAGAATTGGCGAATGGATTGAAAAGTGAAGGGTGTCTTAATCCCTTAACGGAGATTAATAAGATAATTTGCCACACAAAAATGAGCTATATTTTTTAGTTTAATGAAATAAACAGAATATAAGACAAATAAAGAAAAAAGTCCTGGAAATTTTTTTTATATGAACATTGAGTTACATGAAAAAACGAATTTAAGAAACTTGAAACGTTGAAATTTTTATTAGGAAAATGAATGTTAAAAAGATGTTAGTGTTGAGAGAGGTTTTGAAGATGGCTTTCAATGTACGCATGGCACACAACCTATGAGCCATTTCGTTTTCCTTTAAGAACATCAGTTCAAACCTTTATAATGAAACTAAAAAAAAAAATAAGAAATTAAAAAAATTCGTAAAAAACTTCAGAAATGTAACTGTCGCAACAACATTAAAATTCTTAACAGGTGACGATCTCTGGGGAAAAAAGTTAACAAAAGGCCCATTTAATTTAGACGGGAGAGTAAAGCGAACTTGGGACCACTGGAACCTTACCAACCTCCACTAAGCTACGATGATGAGGGGACAATGCATAAAAATAAACAATTATGATAATAAGTAGATGAGAATATAACGCTGCAGCCATAAAAATCGTCTTCGTGGAACATGTTTGCTAGTAGAATTGTTTATCGCCCTTTTGAATGTCGCCAAATTTCCCCAAAAGTCACTGGGCCATAAAATAGGATCAAGGCAATACATTTTTAAAAATTATTATCAATTAGAAAATAAAGAACTTGTAATGCATTGTTTAAAAAAATATCCTTCCTACGTGACAGCGCTGATGCGATAATTAAAAAGCAATTTTTACATTAGTAGCAAAAAAAATCGCGGTGAACAACAATTTAAAGGATTTAAAATAAACTAACTTATTAGTACACATAAATAACATGCATATTAGAATTTTATACAGGGCAGAGATAAGACAGGACATAATTAGAATTTTATACAGGACACTTTACAGCCCAGAAAATATTTCGACGAGAGCGAAAAAAACAACGGCGGAGAAGCCTACTTTGTTTAAGTTTATTTAAAGGCTCGAAACACAATTCTGCAAACGAAAATTAAATTATAAAAAACACAATAAAGGAATAAAAACTTATCACTACATTACTTTCATGTATTTTCTTCTTATCTTGTATAATTGTTGATGTTTACATGGTTGGTTTGACATATATTTTCAGGCTTGTGTGCTTGGTCGCAAGGACCCGCTTATAAACCATCGTCAAGTAAGACAACACAAGACACACACAAACACAAATGACAGATGCTGCCATCTGTCGCCACCTCCACAATTAAGACATGTCCCTGAAGGGGAGGGAAATAGTCTCCAGGAACCTGCACCCATAGTAAACTGTGCAATGACAGACTACAGGACTTTCGGACCCAACAGATTTACCGAGCACGTACTCCACATATACTCGGTAGGTCTTTAGTGGCACGGGGATTCGATCTCCCGACCTTCCGATCTCGAGACCGATATCTTGACCACAGGGCTCCCTACAGCCCCTGTGCCATGTTGAATTCCCGCTCAAGATTCGCAAAGGATTGTGGGTTGAGTTGAGATGCACCCCATTTTTATTCTAGGAGTTTTCGAAGATACCGTTTGGTATTGAAATTATATTTAACCGTAATAATAGTGCATTCTGTACAATGAACCCCTAAAGTGGTCCAAGGTTACACCGATAATTTTACAGTGTACAAAAAGTAACGTTTAATTTTTTCTCCTTACAACCGTTACCAATTAATCCCAGGGGTCCTGAGTACACTGGGACATGCGCGCTTGCAAAATCTGCTTGGTACTAAATCATAAGGAGTTAGAGTACGATGTCGCTAGATGTTAAAGCTCAGATGTCGATCTCTTCACTTTACCACTATTCTGAATTTCGACAAAGTACATAACTGTGTTAAAGTTGTTTCATCTTGCAAAGGGCTAGAAACAAGCATCAGAAAATGATTCATACCTTAACTTCCTAAAAGTCCAGATGGGTGCCAACCTTGTCACTTTACCACAGTTCTAAATTATGAGGCGTAATTGGCTGTGTTTAAGCTTCTAAGGGAGGCTAGAAAGACATCCGCAAACGATTAGATTACCTCGATAAGATTACCCACAGCTTCATGGGGGCTTCGGATCGGAAGGTCCCGCGATCGAGTCCTGGTCGCTGAAAACCCACCGAGTACATGCGGAGTACTTGCTCGTTAAATCTGTTGGGTCCTTTGGGCGGTCATTGCGCTGTTTCCCACGGGTACAGGTTCCTGGAGACTATTTCCCTCCCCTTCAGGGACATGTCTAAATTGTGGAGGTGGCACGCGATAGATGGCAACATCTGTCACATTGTCTGTCTTACTTGACGAAGATTTATAAGTGGGTCTCTGACCAAGCCTAAAAATATATGTATACCAACCAACCAACTTCATAGGATAAATCAGTTGCGTTCAAAGTAACTGTTGGACGCAACTGATGCAACCGACGGTTAGGTTACTTTTAAAATCGTCGCACTAGAGCTAGGCATAGGCTATTGGTAAAGAGGTTAGGTTTGAATTATCGTCGCACTAGAGCTACACGCGGGCTATTAGCGCCGGGCGTCGTATTTTAGAACCACAGTCAAGTTACGAGCCAGCACCTGAATATTGGAGAAGAGTCAAACGTACTGCGTTAGCTTGCGATGTCGCTCTCGAAGTCCAGTTGAGTACCAGATCAGGTGTCTACCTCATCACTTGACCAAGGTTTTTAAATCATGAGGCGTAATTGGCTGTGTTAAAGCTCCTAAATTAATCTAGAAATAGATCCGGACACGATTAAATTATAAAATTACCTGTTACAATAAAACGGAAAAATTTTGGAGGCTAGAAACAGGCAGCCGGAAACGATTACATTACACTACGCCACATTAACGGAAAAATTTGACAGTAAAGACCTAGAAAATATATATTTTCCAAATATTTTCTGTAGTTCCGAGTACGTTAAAAAATAAGTCGAATACGAGCGCACGAGTCGGGCTTGTTGACCACGACAATACCGCAGCCACAAAGAAAGTTTTCAAATTTGTGTCGTTATCAAAACAGAAAAATCTTATTAACAGATGCATTCTGCATCAGTGGTAATAAATTTTAAAAGTTTCAGAGAAAATTAGTCTTTTGACTGATTGAGATGTAATTGTACAATAAAAAACGATAGTTTTAGGAAACATAAATTTTTAGTAAGAAAACAGCATATTTTTTTTATTGATAACTGTGTGGGACAATATTTCTTTCCCAGTCCAATCTCGAATTTCGAGAAATCGATCCACGAATTCGTGCAACTAATTTTTCTTTTGACAAATTGAAATGTATTTTTACAATAAATTTCTGTATTTTTAGAAAACAGAAATTCTCTGCAAGAAAATAACATAGGGTATTTCGTAACTGTATTATATATATTACGTAACTGTAGTGTAAGCCACAAATTAAGAGATGATTAAAAGCTTTTTAAATTTGAAAAAGGAAAAAAATTAAACCAGCACGTTACATTGTTTAGATTATTCAGTTTTAATTAGTGTAGCTCGGATATTCCACCAATTTGTTCTCATTCAATGTTAAAACTTATTGTGATAATCACTTTTTACACATGTGATTTATACTTCAGAAGGGATAATTTTGCATGAAATTAGCCTACACTCTTAAAACAAAGGAGAGAATTCCACTCCAGTTGGAGAAGGGCATTTTCGACACTGAAAAGGAGTGAATATTATCTCAGACTGAGCTAAAATCACTCGTTTGGAGTGATCCTGTCGGAGGTTTAACACACAAAGGATCCACTCCAAAAGGAGAAGTGCATTTTCCAGACTGGAGGAGTGAAAATCAATCAGACTGAGTTAAAATCGCTCGTTCGTTTTAAGAGTGTATATTTCTTTATATTGTAACTGGGTGGGACAATATTTTCCCCCCTGTCCCAACCCCGAAATTCGAGCAACCCTGACTGGGGCAACCTTTAACAGGGTTCTCCATTGTGGTATCATTAGGTTAGGGAACACACTAGGGCTTTCTACAATGGACTCCCACGGCCCGAAGTCCCTCTACAAAAGGGCGGTCTTCTCTAAAGATGGCGGCCCAGAAGCCACGCGAGTATTAAAATAACCGCGGTTACCTTCCAAAGTAACTGTTGACCTCAGGTGGTCCTTTAGACCACCTAGGGTTTCGAGAAAGCGGACATGTTATCGATCTGTTTGAAGTAAGGTTTTTTTTTAATGTCTGCGGAAACTATTGTATAAAATAGAAATATTTGGGATTAGAGTTCTGTTGGTTTGATTTTTAGTTATTATTTAAGGATAAATACATATTTTTTTTAAAGTTGTAAAACCCTCTGAGGGATACATATTTATAAACCCGTCACCTGGCTGTCAGGTTTACGCATAGTTTTGATGAATTTAATAATTTTATTAAATTAAAAAAAATTATAGCATGGAGGAGCCATTTATAACCCTATAATACAGAAATATAATTTTAAAAAAATGTGCGAAATTGAACTTCCAGTTAAAAGTTTCAATTTAAAACTCACGTAGTGAAAACAAGTTTACACTTCAGTCAATTTGCTTATGATTCTGTATATTAACACTTGACATTTCTGCTACAGTCAGAAAAAACTTTTTCCAACCAGCACAGGAATGGGTAAAAATGGCAATGTTACAATATTGTATTGTTTGAAAAGAAGAATTGTGTTGATGGACATCCGAACACGAATTTATGTTGTTCCAACACAACTTAGTATTATAGGAGGATACAAATATTATATCAATGCACGATTGACCAAAATTTGAAAACTTTATTCTTTTTTAAAGTAAAGTATGTATTGCAATACTACAATATTCATTTTAAAGTTCCGTAATGTATTTTTATGCATTAGTATAGCTATTTATACGAAACATTAAAGAGCAGATGCTGAACAACATTTCGGAAGAATACATACGAGCTGCTCCTTCAACACAATTTTTTGCTAACCATGCATTATTTTTTGGAGGCAATACATTTTTTGTATTGTTTCAACACAACTTGTATATAGTAACTGGGAAAATATAAACTTGTGACACAAGTATCGAAAGTCTTCAAGTTTTTTTAAAGTGTTGCGCAAGCATATTTTTGTATTTTTATTTATACGATTTTTAATTAAAAAAATTAAATTAATGCCACTTCTTAAGTTATTTTTAATCATTTTATCAATATTAACAATAATAAAAAGGTGGTACAAAAACTTAGCCAATTTGCGTGATTATTTTCTTTAAAAGAGCGAAAATTGAGGCCAGAAATATTTTCTTGTTACTAATGTTATTTTATATTTTTGCAGTGTTCATATACACTAACCTAACATTCAATACTGCAACTAATAATGTATAATATATAGCACTGCTATTAAAGGAAATTTGTTTGGTTTAAAATGTAGTAAAACAACTTGTATGCACAATAATAAATTAATGCTACCCACAATTTGAATGCTGAAATATTCTCGAATGCGGGAGCAGATAGCTTTCACTGCACTTGCGCACATGGTAAAATCGAATATTGACGTTATCGGGATCTATTTGTATTCTCTGTATAGAATAAATGCTCCAGAATATTCAAATGCATTATTTAAGAGTTTACGTATAAATTCAACGGATAATGCTAGTAAATATTCTTGAGGGAAGAATAAGGAAAAATTCAAAATACTTTAAAAGACTCGTATACAGAAGACATTTTATTTTTGACGGTGTATATATATCAGTTCTTTAGTAGAAAAATGTTTGACTGTATTTTTTTTATTCTACCATATTTGATGCTTCTTAAATGTCAGACAATACTTATTTGAATACAGTTTTTAATATACTATCTTGTATTCATTTTTCAATTTAAAATTTTGAAACATCCTATCGTTTTTAAAAAATATCAAAATAAAAATGCTACTATTGTTCCAATAAGTTAAACCACCTTTTGAGGCTTCTCGATGTGGACGGTGGTAGTGTCAATGAAATACTTATTCATTACAATCTTATGCTAATTTTGTGCTCCAATTCGCAATCCCAAATTAACAATTGAAAAAAGTCATGGTGATGAAAAGATTGGCTGGCATGGTTTAAAATATGTTTAAGCACACCGTTTGAGGCTTCTCATTATCAACGATACTTGTAATCAATTTTATTCTGGAACCCTATTATTTAATAATTATGTTTCAATCCGCATTCCAAAATTAACAACAAATAAAAAAAAAGAGAACGACTAAAATAAAACGACATGAAAATGAAAACACTACTGTCCTACGCCAAGCTTTACGACTTCTCTGCACGTTTCCACCTTTTAAAGCTACCCTATATCTTCCATATTTGTTTTCAGAGAACTCCAACTCTTATATCTTAAATAAAATTTTAAAAAATACATTCATAAAATAATATAAAATCATAAAATAAATCGACATAAAAATGAAAATACTACTGTCCAACGCCAAGTTGTACGATTTCTCCAAGCTTCCACCGTTTGAAGCTTCTCAATATCGAGGAGTTGAAAGGTAACACAGCAGGTATCAGGTATTCTGTCAGGGCAGGTCACCTGAAAAGACAGATTTGCCTTTGATCACACCGATAAGGATCTACAGCTAAGAAATGGTTACCATACCCCATTTAGAAGGGGAGCCAAAGTTGGATTTTATGACAGAAATTCGCTTCAACTTGAAATTTGGTATCGGTTCATTTTTAATTTGAAACTTTATTTGTTATGTATTTAACATATGTATATGAATACATGGCGTTAAAAATAATGTCTAAATATTAAAATAAATCTTGATCTTCTGAAAAAGAATGGACCAGTGAGGACAAACGTAAGGCGAAATTTCTTTAAATGTTAATAATACGTCTGTAAAGTGAGAAATTATTATCAAGGGCGATATAGATTTTTTGTAAAAACTGTATGTGGAAGGGGGGGGGGGAGTATTGCTTGGTGAAAATCAACGGAGAAATGGAGTAATTACAATTTTATCCACGATATAATAAAGCTAGCTGTAAAATCGGAACTGATTAGAGCGATAACAAATATGATTAGAGCGATTTGATTAAATAAACACTCGTGGAGCAATGGAATTTCGTTTGGCAAAAATCATAGATTTTTTTGGAATAACTGAATAATGAGCAATGGAGCGTTGGAGTGAGACCACAAGTTTATTCTAATATTGCTTTGTCAAGCTCAAGTCAAGAGGCAATGTTTCAAAATATCGCAACATTACTTCATAAGGCATTACATAAGGCTGCTCATCATCCCCATACCCCTTCATCCTTCGATCGGGCTTGCTAATGATAAGTCTAAGGGGATTTTTTTTTAAATTCCAATAAAAGCAATGAAATTGTAGGAATATTTTGATAGTTTTTTCTTAATTCATAAATTTGTGCTTTTCGAAGGTTTTTTTTTTAAAAAAAAAACGTAATTTACTTTTTTTTATTTGAATTTTTTCTATTAAAAAAAGTAAATAACGTTTTAAAAAAAATTAAAAGCGCAATTTTATTGGAGTTTTATGAATTAAAAAAAAACAACTGCATCAAAATATTCCTATAATTTCATTGCTTTTATTGGATTAAAAAAAATTTCCCCCATAGACTTACCATTAGCAAGCCTGATCGAGGGATGACGGGATATGGGGGTGATGAGCAGCCTTAAAAAATGGGCGCCATAGGTTTAAAGTAAAAAAAAAAAGGTTTACAGTTAAAAAATAGTTTCAACTTAAATCAAGTTTGAAATGAAACAATAGCTTAAAATCAACCCATAGTAAATTTGACATCAGTAAGTAGCCTATGAATAGCTCTAGTGCAACGTACTTTTTAAAAAAATGATTTTTTAATAGTAATTCTAACTACCGCACCAAAATGTTAGTTATAAATTACGTTTCATTCAGGAATGTTATGAAATAATATGCCATTCAAACAAATATCCTTATTTAAAACCACCGCAATTTTAAGTCAAAGTTTGGTCAACTAAGTACCACTGTTAGTTATTGGTGCACAATCATTGGTTTACCATGCTATTTCACAAGTACAAATTCTTTCACGGTTTAAAGATTAAAAAAAATTACACCTCAAGCGTCGAATCCTGAATTTCTTTTGAAATTACCACTAGTTACCAAGGCAAGCACTTTAGGAGCAAATTATTTATCGATCGAGTTGTTCTGGAATTCTGTAAGAAATATTTCAACGTTAAAAGATTTTAAAAGCTTTAACCTTTTCTTCTCTTTGCGCACTGAGCAGCTTAAAGAAAACTACATCACAGGTTTTCTTTTTCGGAGATTTCAAAAGACAACGTTGAATAAAATTTGATTCTTTTATAAATAGTTCGTCTTGATACATTTGATATTTTCAGATCGCTATTATTGAAAGACCTATGTTGAGTAGATATTTGAAGGGTCTAGTTGCAAAACTCACATTCTCCAAAGTACAACTAAGATATACAGGGTGGTTATAAAATAACGCTCGCTATTCGGAGTGGTCTGTAGCTCGAATGAATAATCCAAATGCAAAAAACTTTGTGACACTTACTAATCAAGAAGGGGGAAAATAATGGAATCATAAAAACAAACTCGTCACTTGACCAGGGTTCTAAATTACGAGGGGTAAATGGATGTGTTGGTCGTAATTAGCCATAATTGGCTATTCCTCGTAATTTAGAACCTTGGTCAAGAGACGAGTTTCTTTTTTATGATTCCATTCTTTGTCGAAAAAAAAGAAACTTGTCTCTTGACCAGGGTTCTAAATTACGAGGCGTAATTAGTTGTGTTGGCCGTAAATGGACATAATTGACGACGCCTCGTAATTTATAAACCGGGTCAAGAGACGATTTTTTCTATGATTATTCTTTTTTATGATTCTTTTTTAGGATTCTATCTTTTTTTATGATTCCATTCTTTTTTCCCCTTCTTGATTAGTAAGTGTCTCAATTTTTGATGCATTTGGATTACTTATTCAAGCTACAGACCACTCCGAATAGAGTTATTTTTTTAACCACCCTGTATAACTAAGATATAGGGTCCGGTCCGTACATTGGCGACTTTTGATGATCGTAAATTCAATTGAAAAATTAGCCAATAAAATGACCGGGCAATATATCTTAATTATACTTTGGAGAAAGTGAGTTTTGTAAACTAGACCCTTCATTTTGCGGAACTATAGCTAAGAGTGCTTCCTTTAATTGAAATAATGTTGTTAAGCTTAATATTTTTTTGGAATATTAAAATTTTTAAATATTAAGATTCAAAATAATTATTTTGTGTTGATAGAAATTGACACTTATCTGGAAAAAAAGGCTCCTGTTTATGTTACAATATTAAAAAGCAGTTTTTTAACTTAGAAACGCAAAATGTTGCTTTATAATTAAAAAGCGATGCTTTTTTAGAACGAATGAATCGATTGCTTAATATGAAATAACTTTTCGCGATTATTTTACAAAGTATTTGGCTTAACCGTATTTGTTATATTTATATATATATATATATTAACCTACCTTCAACATATTATTACCTGAAACGTTTTTAACAATGCCAAAACAATAACATCAGACACTACAATCTACAATTTACTCAAACCCCATTCCCAATCACACACAAAAAAAAAAAAATCTGCCAACTCTTCAAATCCCTCTTCTGTCAAAATGAAATCTAGCAGCCACGGGGTTTCCGGGGGTAATTAATCCATTCCCGGGGTAGAAAACGGGGGGGGGGGCAAGACCGGGGGCCCACTATTATATAACACTAATGGGGTAATATGGGGTAAAGCGTGTTGAGAAACTTGTCACCCTAACTGGTTACTTACTCATCCCGAAAGAGGGGCTAATAACAGTCCCCACAAGGATCCTGTGCACTTGAGATGGGGGATACAATGTAAGGGGGCTTTCATAAAATTACGAAGGGCGGATTTGGGGGTCTAATCTGTTTCTATTATGTTTTGGGTTGGAAGCTGATGAGGGTAAAATCCTCATTTTGTGTTTTTTAGGGAGAAAATATATAATAAAATATAGTAACATATAAAATAGAGGTTACAATGCTCTTCATATGAGTCTTTAACAGGAAAAAGTTATATTGAACCATTAGCAACGGTTGTCCAAAAATTTGCGTGCTTCCTGCTCAAGTGTGTCTAAATAGTCAAAATGTAAGACAAATATAAAAAATAGACAATTATAGAGCAAATTATGTAAAATTAAATAACGATTTCTAAAAACCTTAACATGTAGTTGAACCTTAATGTTTTTATTCAGAAATGAAGGTGGTAATTATATTCACAAATTCGCTGTTATTGGGTTAAGTTAAAATGACTAGTTAGCTTGGAGTTTTACTATATATTGGCTTGAATTTTATGGATGTTACGAGACATAAGCTCATGAGAGAAACAACTTGATTCGAATTTTTGATTGAATTTAAATGACCAAATAACCGTTCAACGTTACGTTTACTTGACATCCAAAAGCGATTAACCTTTACTGAATGAAAAGTTAATGGTTAAAGAGCAAACGTTCTTTCGGTATTTTAATTTTATTATTTTTTTTTTAGTAAAATGTGTTGAAGGAAAAGTTTTCAAATATTCTCCATAGTATTAAGCTTCAAAAATCAATGAAATTTAAACTTATATCTTCATTGATTTATATGAAGTTTTTTTTAAAAATACGTTCGTTGTTAAAAAAAAAAAGAAAATCCGTAGATATTCGTTGATATCAGATGGTTTTGAATAAAGATGCTAGATTTCATCATGTGTTGTTGACAAAATAAAAAAAACACATTGAACAAATATTAATAAAAGATTTAAGTCTGAGGACACAAAAAAATGTTTTCTTTGAAAACAAAAACAATTAGGAGAGCCGAAACTTGGTATCAGTAACAGAATCACAACCACTGAAATCCAGCGCCCTATGAATAAAAAAATACATCCGTTGTTCAAATTTGAATGAAAAATAACATTGGATTTGACGCTAAGGCTTATAACTCAAGAAATCTCCGATCTTCCGTCTATTTTTGTTCCAAACACATTTGTGAAAAAGAGAAAGGAAATTGAAAAGACATTATTTGAACAAGAAAATGTAAACTCTACCAATGTTTTGTCCACTGTGTTACTTTTTACATTTTTCTTCTTTATTCTGAAAAAGTGGTAACGGATTTTAAGCTAAGTGCATTTCGCTGAGAACAAAAGTTACATTTGCCAAATTTTGAAATTTTTGTTTGAATTTTTTTACGACTTATTTTACATTGAAAATTGTCTAATGGTATATCGTCTTATACAAAGAAGTATTGTTTGAACTGAAGATATATAAATCGATCTGTTAAATATAAATAATTTGTAGTTATAAGCGTTTAATGACCATGGCGAATGTTACAGAAAATTAAAAAAAAAAGTTGCGGGTTGAATAAGGAATAGAATATTTTTTACTCTTTACTGAATTTTTTAACTTTTTTTAAAAAGTATGTTGAAATAAGCTCCAATTAAAAATTAAATCAAATAAATAAATAGCATTTTTGAAGTAAGCTTTCATCCTGCTTGTTAAAAACTGAATTTTTTTACTTCGTAGTCGGTGCAGGGGCTGGGGAGCCCAGTCGGTTAAGCACTCGCTTAGCATGCGGAAGGTCCCAGGTTCGGGTCCGGGCATCGCCAAAATAGCTGCCGACCTATAAACGGTCCGTGCAGCCAAAAATGTCCGACAAATAATACCCCGTGTAAGGGAGTGCACGTTAAATATCCTTCAAAGTCCTAACGCTGCGTACGATGTCGCCCTTAACGGTTGCGTTGGGTGCCTATTCAGGTGTGGCTCGTCGCCTGACTGTGGTTCTAAAATACGACGCCCGTCGCCAATAGCCCTCGTGTAGCTCTAGTGCAACGATAATTCAAAACCAAACCAAACGTAGTCTGTGCAAGGACCCTAAAATAAGAAATTATATTTTATATATTTAAATTTACACAGCTATAAAGTGCATAAATCGCTTTTATGTAATAACCTGCAAACAATTTTTAATAGTTATCTACGGTAGCTTTTAGAGTTGCTAGAAAAACGAACGAAAATAGAATGTCTTTTAAATATTGCTTTTTTTGTGTTAAAGAATCTATATAATAAACAGCATTTTCTCATTTATTATTAATAGTTTTTGAAATTAAGGAAAAGCAAGCATAGTAGAAGCATAATTCTTAGAGAAATAATTAAAAGTTTCTTTTCAGGCTTTCTGCAAATAATAAAGCCCGTTTGAAAGTATGTTAAAAGTTTCCATACAAGTAAAAAATAATCGTAAAATCGTTATAAAAATTTTGTGGTTGATTTCACCATAATATTGTTATATAGTAGCAGGTGTATTTTTAAAAGTTTCTTTATTTTCGGTATTCGATTCATTTGTCAGGTGTATTTAAACGAAAGCCTGAGGAATGGTTCAACTGAATGGCGAATATGGTGAAACATTTCATCACACAGCCGTTGCAGCTTGTAAGCGCCAAATTTTAAACATCAGTGTACGTTACAACTGTTCAAAACCTACAGTGTGGTTCGCCCTGAATTCCAATATCAAGACAATGTTTTCTAGAAAACAAGTTTTGAAAGTGAGACTATTGAAATGAAAGCAGAATATCACATGAAATTTGATTTCAAGTTTTCGCTCGCTTTCTTAGTAGATTGTGGATATTCATAATATTTCAGTATCTTATTTCAAGGTGTAGTGTAAACTATAATGGCGGTTGTATAGTAAATCTAAAAACTCTGACGCGCGTGGATCAATATAAAGGAAACGTATTTGATTTTGTAGTTTACTGAAATGTAAAAGCGTATGAAGTATTTATTTGAAACATGCATGAAAGTATTTCAATATATTTTTAAAACGCATTTTTCTGCTTCTGAGTTTCAGAAAGGGCTTCTATTATGAAAGTTCTATGGTATCTGTATTTTATTTGCAAAAATGTTTTTAATGACATTTCAAACCATATGACTTGAATCACAAAATAATATTCAGTTTTATAGTTATTGCAAATGTTTTTTTTTCCTCTAATGGGGCTGCAATATTGGCGGTCAAGCCTCGTTATTGCAAATGTTATTAGATTAGGTTGTCTTTTAAGTTAATGGCTTTTAATTATCTAATTATTTCGTTTAGTATTTTCTAACATGATTTAAATTATTTGCATTAGTATTTCTTTACTTTAAGTAGATTTTAATTCGATTCTTATAAAATAAATTGTAACTAAATACAGTAACTAAATGTGTTTTTACTCACTAAAATAATTACTGTTAAAAAGTTAAAAACAGAGTATAACTACAGTTTGAAGTAAAATTGTATCTCAATTCATCAAATACATATTATCTGTATTAATGAATAAAATTTGCAACCACTGATACAGATTGCACGTGCTGAACAGATTTTTTATGTTTGATTAGAGAAAGAAAATTTTATGTGTACAAAGTGCTCGCGATGGTTTAAAGGTCACTTACTAAAATTCTTATCTTGAAACAACTAGGTTTTTAACAGTAAGTGACCCCAACAACCGTTTTTCCACATTAAAAATATATATACATTAAAATAAATTTCTCTAAACACAACATCCAGCTATAATTTCAACTTCTTAAAGAGAAAAATCAAATATTCATTATTTTTTTTATCTCCAATAAAATATTACTTATCGTCCGCATGATTTATTTGCAGTTATAAATAAATATTTAATTATTTGTAGAACAAAAACCAAAAAACTACAAAATGCACTTAAAATAGGAAATGTAAATTAACAAGTAGGTTTGTAACAGAATCTGTCACTTAACCCTTTCAGTCCCAAAAATTTACTACACTACAGAAACATCTGATATTCACAAAATAAGCTTATTTTAGGTCAAATATAAGAATTCCATAAGGAAAAAAAATCCATTTAAATTTTTTATATGGTTTTTGAAACAATGCCAAAATTCTTTAACTGTGGAAAACAGCAAAATAAATACATATATATTAAATAAAAACACTTCGAGTTATATATTTTAAGGTATCTGACCATATCATTAAAAAAAATTAGTAATTATTTTAACCGAAATAGTTTAAATTGTGTTTTAAATATGTGGAACTTGAAATGAACTTATAAAACATCAGGAGAAACACTTGTTGACTATTTTCTAAATAAAAAAAATAGTAGTTCTGACTTCTATTGAGATTAAAGTAAAATTTTGTCGGATAGAACAAAGTGTGAAGAATCGAATGATGTGTGTTTGGATGTCATAGCGGGACATAAACATTTTGAAAAAAATATTGAAAGTGATGATGCCAAATGGCATCACTGGGACTGAAAGGGTTAACCCGCTTCCACACAGCAGTTGTGTTTAACAGGTAAAAAGGTGAAAAACACAGCATTAATTCTATATTAAACATTCGCCCACTAAATTCAGCTGGTTTCATTTATTTTATTTAGAAAATTAAATAATTATTACTTAAATCGTTTGCAAAAATTTATATTTCAAAGAATAAATATGTAATATTCCTCGCTTTTAAATAGAATGAAAACATTTTACTTCAACATACATAGAATATCGTAGTGAAATGTATTTAACGTCATTTCAAACTGATTGATCTCGCAAAAATAAATTTATTTTTAACCCTTTCAATCCCAAAAATTTACTACACTACAGAAACATCTGATATTCACAAAATAAGCTTATTTTAGGTCAAATATACGAATTCCATAAGAAAAAAAATTCATTAAAACTTTTTATATGGTTTTTGTAGCTAGATCCCGGGAAATGAAAAATTTGTAATCCCGGGAATGCCAAAATTTTTTAACTGTGGAAAACAACAAAATAAAAAATAGATATATTACCTAAAAACACTTCGAGTTATATATTTTAAGGTATCTGACCATATTATTAAAAAAATTATTAATTATTGTAACCGAAATAGTTTAAATCGTGTTTTAAATATGTTGAACTGAAGTGAACTTATCAAAAATCAGGAGAAACGCTTGTTGACTATTTTCTAAATAAAAAAAATAGTAGTTCTGACTTCTATTGAGATTAATGTAAAATATTGTCTGATAGAACAAAGTATGAAGAATCGAATGATGTGTGTTTGGATGTCATAACGGGACATACAAATTTTGAAAAAAATATTGAAAGTGATGATGCCAAATGGCATCACTGGGACTGAAAGGGTTAATTTGTTGTCTAAAAGAATTAAAGTTTTAGAGGGATTGTTGCGATGGCAATGGTGATTTAATTCTAATAAAAATGGCTTCCTATGCTTTTTTAATGAGCATTAAATTTTGAAGTTTTTTTTTAAATAATTGAATTACTTAGAATTCGTATTCTTTTCTGAAATTTTCAATGTATTCTCATTTCGATGCGCTGAATTTTTTGACGTATCTCACTTGTCCGTAGCATTTGTAGTTTTCAACAGCGATTTAAATAACTCGAAATTGAATTTCAATGCTAATTCAATGCGAAATTCGTCGACAAATAGTAGATTTATGTCCGTCCGATCGTACAGACAGACAGACGGACAAAAAGTATGAAAGTTGGGTGTCTGTGGTTATACCTTTCCAATAAAAAATAATTAAGATCGGATAGGTAGAACCGATTTTTGAAGGGGGGTACGGACGGACGGACAGACAGACAGACGGACGGACATCGACCGCATGTCAATACCTACTTTTTCATTTTCTTAATTCTTCGAATTAAAAAAAAATGTAGGCTAAAGAAAACGAAATTTTATCTCATCCCAGCACCTTAGTGAGAGTACAGTTTTTCCGTGGTTAATAATTGAAAATAACTGTTTAGTTAAAACAAATTATTTCTACAGAAAAAAACTGTTAAACGAAAATAACAGAGCATTGTATAATTTTTCAGTATAATTTAAGTTTTTTTTTTCAGTGCAAGAAAGTAATGATTTGCACATCAAAATTAAGGTAATTTAAAAAGAGCGTGGCCGACTCCTTAACTAAGCTTTGATTGCTTTAGAATCCACCAGGTTTAGTACTATTCCGTTTAAATATGACAATGCATTCTTTTTTCAATATAGGACGACCCCTTAAACTACGGATAGATTTGAGTATTTAGATGCGATATCTAGTATTTTGATGAGAGAAAAGTGGGCTTTTTTCCCGGGATCTAGCTACATTCATGCTTTGCCTACTTAACATGGAGTCCCCATACAAAAGTCCGCTGCTGAAAGCTAATATTTCGTTCAACTCCCATCACAATGACTATCAAGAGCACTTGTCGTCGCTATATCTATATATAATATATCTACAGATACATTCTAATATCCCCATGGATCCCAAATGGAAGTCTATTTTGAAGCCGCTTCAAGTGTTGGGGCTGTTCAAGTGTTAGGCCGCTTTTTTCCGAGCTTCGAGTACAGGACCGCTTGTTGTGCAGCTATCACCATCTGTGCCTAGTGGCTATGGACCTATTTAGGTTTTTGCGTGGTACACTTCCTGTAGTTAATGTAGATATCAACGAGGCTTCGAAATGGACAATGAGCCAGAAAAAATGTAGCAATATCAATGCAAATTACTACATTTTTTGCAATTGGATGAAGTAACGCAAATGGCTAACTTGAATTAACTCATAGTACGTTTTTGATTCTTAAAAACCTAAACGAATAGTTAGGCTCATTGTACCAAAGTATTTTCGGTTTTGTCAATAAATTAAATTTCATAAAAAATGATGTAGATGAGAATTCAGAAGACGGTTCGAGCAACAAGTTTGTTGTGCAGCTACCACCCTTTGCCTAGTGGCTATGGATCTAATAAGTTTTTTTGAGTATAATACTTTTTTTTTATAGTTAATGTAGACATCAACGAAACTTGGCAGTGGAAAACGAGTTAGTAAAATTCTGCAATTTCAATGCTAATATCACCGGTTAAGCTAATTGTACCGAAGTATTTTAAAATTTCCTCAACAAATTAATTTTTATAGAAAATGGTGTCAATGAGGACTCGTTATATGATGAATTCATTCCCTGCTTTGAATTAGCATGTTCGAGGCTTGGAAAACGGCAACGAGCCTGCAAAAATGTAGCAATTTTAATGACAATATTACAGGAAAGTAACTTTATTAAGTATGGGTAAAGCTGGAATCAACGCAAATTACGTTTCTGATTCTTGAAGACCTAAACTTATGGTTAGGATCATGTACCAAAATATTCTAAAATTTCGTCAACAAATTAGATTTTATAGATAAATGGTGTCGACAGGGCCTGCTCTAGGAAATCTAAGACTATAGGCACAACCTATTTTGGGGGCCCCTTTACGGAAAATATTATGCATGATTACAAGATTTCCAATAATAATGGTACTATATGACCCATGTATAAAATTTTTGCTACAATTTTTTAGGCTTCCTTACAAACATTGATCAAAACAATAACGTTAGGTCAATTACTCACTTAAAATTGAGCAAAAAACAAAGTGGAGTATCTGAATTTTTTTTTAGTTTACTAATATTTTGGGGATTTACAGCATTTTGCATAATAGAAACTGAAATTTAGGGGCCCCTAAAATTTGGGGGCCCTAGGCCCGGGCCTAACAGGCCTTATGGAAGAGCAGGCCCTGGGTGTCGACGAAGTTTTATATGATGAACCAAAACTTTTTTTTTTTTTAAACTTTTACTGAACTGAAAAATCGTAATTAATATCTGTTAAAGTTATGGCTACATATCAAAATTCTGGCAGTTTGCATTGTACTTGTAAAATATTGATGTAAAACTTATTAATATTAATATTGTAGTCTAATTGTACTATTAACTCCTTCTAGAAAATTACTATTATACAATTTTAACACCTCTGTTAACTCCGTATGTATTCGACACAGGAATATTATAAGACGACATGGATTCGTTTGGGTCTGTGGACTATTTTGAAGGTTACAACCAATCAAGTTCGTGAAGAATTTTCTGAAAGAGGAAAGTTTTTTGACAATCTAAATTTCTCGAGTGTTTTGCTAAATGGAAAATCCCTAAGCCATTTAGAAAAGAAATCCCCGAAAATTTCTTAACGGTCCAAACAATTTCATGGGGGTGGATTTTTTCCTAAAAGCATTATTCCAAACCCACGTAACCCCACACCTATTTCTCAAAGGCTGTCTTTAAGAGATTGGAAAGCAGCTTAGTCATAAAGTGTATCCTTGCCGAAAAGTAGCATGTCAAAACGATTTGGGAACTCTAAAAGGGACCGCCGCTTCTCCCATTCCGTTCAAGTACACCAAGAATCTTCATTTTGAGGCTGGATTAAGAATCTGATGGCGTATCCTGAACCCAGCGATGGACATAATAAACTCGATCCTCAGCTTTCCGATTGAGAGTCATCGAGCTATGCCTGGCAAAAGAAACCCAATGGACTGAAACGGAGAATGAGATTTCTTTTTGTTATTATTTAAAAAGATGTTCATGGTGGAGGGGGGTGAGATTGGGTAGGTGGCTTAACAATTGATCCTCTATTGGGTCCTCTAATCCAGGCCCGGAACCTAACCCAACAATCCCCCATTGGCTTTTATAACTTCCTGCGATCTTTTTGAGGGGGGTCTATATTGGCTGTTGTACCAGGGCCATAGAAAGCAGCGCGGTTCTTTAGGAAAGCAGTCATTAAAGATATGTCTTGTTTGCAAACATAGACTAGCTACCTTTGTGCGGGGACTTGGTGATAGGGGGGCCCATGCCATTGGGACAAAGGTTGAAAGGGGCCAGGCTACGAATACAGTGGCCCTGTTTAATCATCGAGTAACAAAAGCTTTTTGCAAACACCTTGTGGGCTAAACGGTCTCGCGTGTATTGCACCCCGTTTTTGCCGGTTGGATTCGACGCGGTTGGTATTTAATCTGCTTTCTGCTTGTAATGAAGTTCACTGGCTGTGTATGTTGGGGGTTGGGTTGGATGTTTTGCTTCAGGAGTGTTGGGGGAAATAAATGTTTGCTGGATTTCTGTGAAGAGTTACGGCATTAGAATGGAAATCAAATGTCCTTAGATTTCAGTGGGCAAATTAACGAGTTTGTCGTTTATGTGGTTAGTACATGTATTCATATAGTATATAGCTTTTTTAATGTAAAACTTCCCAAAGAAGCCTCGAAGTTTATTAGCAATTCATGTTTGGTACTGAAACAGGAGTTGTAACGGAGTTGCTATGTTTTTTTTATTTGTTAGGGATTAAGTATTGTTAGAAATTAAAAAAAAAATCTTATTTCTGCAAGGAGTGAAACTTTTTTATGGAATTCTAAGGTCCTTTAAACCTTTTAGTCCGCTTATACGTATGCTTCATTTTGCTATAATTGTAATAAATGGTTGTTAGTAGCAAATATAACTTGCACTCCAAACTCTCATGTGATGAAATGCTCTAAAGAGCACATATTGTCATATTCTGATGTATTTTGAAATAAAGTTTGTTTTTTCTGACACAAATTAGTTCAAGTGTATGACTATTGACTGAATTATAAAGTATGTCCCAAGGTACAACATCATATTGTACAATGGGACAGTTTATCCTCTCTACTTTAAATGAGTGGCAATTTTTTAATTTCAAGCTGCCAGAATTTAAAAATATATATTATAGAGGAATATATTGGTGTGTTGAAATGCTGCTTTTAAATTTTTATTTTGAGAATAATTATCGAAGAAAAAAATTAAAATGTAAAAATTGTCCCAAGGTACAACACTCTCCCCTATATTTTAAATCTTTGTTATTGTTACAAAAATTCATATTTCACACGTTCATACGAAACGTTCTAAATAAAGAATTATTCAATAAAAATATTACAATGGGCATTACGATTTGAATTATATTATGTTCATTTTGAGCTGCATTTTATAACTTTCCCGTAATTTGAGTGCACATATCTTTAAAGCAGTCAAAGTGTAAAATATTTTCCAGTCCAAACACATATGACGTGTATGAAATGCTTGTAAAAACATCCATGAATGTAGGGGAGTCATATATTCTGTTATTTTTAAACTTGTAACTCACCTGAAGGTCAAATTTGCAAACAACAACCTTCCCCGGAACCCAACCAAAACACTTAAACTAACAGGATGATATCTATAAATGTAGCAAGAATGCTCATTCCCTTCCATGTTCCCATGTTAAATACACCGCCGATGGAGACGTTATTGAATATCGCTTTCAGTGAGGTTAGCCACTCATTTGAGCCCTGCATTGTCCCTGGACGCAGCTGTAGGAGACGCATGAAAAATATATAACCTGGCCTTTTATACGGCTCCCCTACCTTCCTTTCATAATCCAAATGTGTTGTAATCTCTACCGAGTTTCAAGTAGCGACGGGCGATTTCCAAAGAGTAGTTCGAAGCTGTAAAAATGTAAAAAGGTACAAAAACTTACTTAGTAGTAACTTACGGTAAACATGTGTTGAAAATGTGACCACTCATTAAAACTGGTGACAGCCTTGCTCTCGCCAGGTTTAGGGGGTAATGTTACACCCAATGTATGGAGTAATGTTACACCAAGCTTATGTAACGTTACACCAAGTTTATGAAGCAATGCTACACAAACACCTTTTTTGTGATGTAGCATTACTCTTGAAATGTAGTGTACGTTTCTCTAGAAGTTTTGTGTTACGTTAATTTTTTTTAACGTTATTCCATTAATTGGCTTAGTGGTAGTGCTTTGCGCTGCTTTGCCTTAGGTTCGGGGATCAAATCCATAATTGGGCGAGGTTCACTCAACCTTATAACACTTAAATAAATTATAATATGAAGACCAGGCATGCTTTAGAACTAGCGCTCTATGGGTTCTGCGTGTAATGTTGTACTAGAGCTGTTCGAGTGATATTGGCGACGAGCATTGCAATTATAAACGAAGTCAAAATTCGTCTAATGACGAAACTTCAGCTGAGCTATCCTCGTCCATTTAGTTCTCGTCTTCATTTGGTCGCCATGACGTCGGATGAAGACTTAATTCTGACTTATTTTCTTGTCCACATTTAAAAAAAAAAAAAAAAAAAAAAAAAAAAAACTTCGTTTAAACTACTCTGTGAAATTGCTATTGTCGAAAAAGAACGAAACGAAAACAAAACGTCATTTCGACTGATTCGTCACCTGTGATAAGCACATTTATAGAAACCCATTCTGTTTGGTAAATGCATTTTTACAAAGTGAGGAACCCAGAACACGTCAAAAGTGAAATACTGTTCTTGTCTTGAACCTCCCCTAGGGTTTGAAGGGCGCAGGGTCCACTTGTTTACGGATGCAGTGCTTACAGACTGCATTATCAGGTCGCTTATTCAATTGGATATTTTTATGCGGGAATAAAAAGAACTTATCCTACCTCCACCATAAACTAAGACGGCTAAAGACCTCAAGTGATGACAGTAAAAATGACAGGTAGGGGGAGCGATATACGCCAGCAGTAAATATACAGGTACATCGGTGCGCAGTGATTTTGTAGTTCTTGGGGTGCCGAATTTGCATAGTTTTAGTGTCGTACAAGAGTTGGTGACTGCGGATGCTTATTGTTATTAATGAGATCAGGTAAGACTGCGTGAAGTCCAATCCTTGCCGTGTTATGTAAAACGCGCCCTAAACCGAAATAATATTTGAAGATTACAAGTGTTGCAGATGTTTATATGGGGTGGATGGATTTTTTGTTGGGAACTTGCATTGAATGGAATTTTTCAAAAAAATATCATGCGTTTTAATAGTTTTTTCGTATATGATTAACAATGTTTATTGTTTGATAAAGAGAAAAAATAAAGGACGTTTTTTTTTCTCTGAGGAATAAGCAAATTGACTTAAGTGTCAACTTGTTTTCACTGTATGATATTAAAATTTCAATTTTGAACTAATTTTATTTTTAAATTTTAGTTAAGTTATATTTCGGTGACAGATTATTTTAATGACTCCTGCATACTTCAAATTTTAAAACTAAGTAAAATTTTATAAAAACAATTTTTTAAAAATTACTCGTGTGGCTGAAAAACATGACAGTCAGGTTACGGGTTTATACATCTGTATTATACTCAGATGATTAATAAATTTCTTCAAATTATTTTCTTAATTTAACTTAAAATCTATTGTATTATTAGGTACTGTTTTTTGTTACGTTTTGAAAGTTTCGAGTATTGACGCTATTCTCATTCAAATTTCGATTTTATTTTATTGATTATTAAAAATTGTATTCAAATTTAAAGATAAATTCATTCTAATACGTTGGTAAAAGGAGATCTTGTAAATTTTTGTAAGCTGTTACTGAAATGTAATAGTTCTTTTTTATTTGCCTTGTCTAATTTTAGTTTGATTTTTTTTGCTATTCATTTTTAAGCACTGCAAAATTTTGTGGTGGCATTACTTTTTATGGATTAAAGTTACATAAAAAAGATATATACTCTGTAAAATTGGAGGCTGAAAGTGCTGCCTCCAGCGTTATGGAGTAAAATTATGCCACATTTTATCGAAATGTTTTACCTCACAAGTTTATGGAGTAGCGTTCCGCAACTTATTTTAAAAATAGTGTAGATGTTTTAAAAAAATAAAATAACTACATAACCGTCCATCTGTTTATTTTAGATACATTTAATTGCTTCTCGAATTTTTGAAATTCGGTACATATTGTTTACCATTTATTTTCATTTTTAACGAGATTTATAGATGTAAAAACAATATTTAATGAAATAACACAATAACCATTTTATTGTTTTATGACATTCTAAATAGGTGTAAAGATCGTATTACAGGATATTAATATGTATTTTATAGAATAAGAAGCTATTTAAAAAATTACTAAAATGATAACTTTTAGTTTGCGTCTTCATTCGTATTCGAGGTATATAAGCAACATCTTTTATTTTATAATTACATCATTTTGAAAATTATTATGACGCATTTGTGCTTAGATATTATAAAGTTTTTTTGTCACTGTTAAAGGCAATTAAAGATCGTTACTTTCAAATGAGAACGTAAATTTTTATTCTTACTCTTTGAAAGTGATCTTTTATAACTGATTATCTTTAAAGTACCCACAACATTTAAAGCAGAATTTAGTTTTAGTGCTTCAATTGTAAAATTTTATAATTTGTTATTTGTTAGTTCGTTCTTTATAGTTTGTTAATAATGAACACTGTGGAAAAATATATTAATTTTACAGAAAAAAGCATGTTAACAGAAAAAATTTGACATTTGTTTCTCTTAAAAATTTGTCTTTTAAACAACAGACTTTGCGTTAAAATGTCATAGTTCGTATATAGTATACTAATTTTTCTGCAAATTATACAGAATTTTAATGACACACAAGCTGACGGTTTTTTTTAGTAAAAATAAGACTTTTTTTTTTACAGTGAAGTAATAGAATATCAGTGCTGTCTTTTTCTAGTCGCCCACCATACGTTTCAAAAAATACTTTTGACTTGCAATCTCAAACTTATTTTCGTTTATTTTTATATTCTTCCTTTTATGATTATTAAACGTTCTGTCAATACTCTTTGAAAAAGTACTAAGAAAGTTTTATCTCTTACAAATGTCATTTTGATGATCGATGAAAAAATAGACTTTTTGCTTCTAATACAACTTATTTTAAATTGTCGTCCAGTGTGTTCATTCTTTTCAAATGTCCTTATTTTTAGCTTTTCGTTTAAAGCTCCAGTATATCTACTTAGATATTTCTACAAGCATTCTATTACAATCATTTGTACTGAGGATGCCTAAAAAGCTCTGTTTGAAAAGGCTACTGTAAAAAAGAAGCAAAACAAATCAATATATATCTGATCTCAAATATGAAGATTTGGTTTGACAAACATGTCACTGAAATTAAAAAAAATGAATAATTTTCACAAATTTATATTCTTTTGAACATAATCAGTTGATTGATGAAAATTTTTATATTTACAGTTGATTAGAAAAATTTGCAAACTTTTATTAACTTGGTCTTCATGCTAAAATAATGTGTATTTCTTATCTTGGCTCGTAAAACCCGCATAAGACGTCCATCTGCCTATAAATAGCTTTGGTCTGATCTGTTAATTAGTAGGTTGGTCAAGATTACTGCTAAAGATTTTATAGTTTCACCATAATAATGGTTCCTAGTAGCTGCAATGACTGTGTGGTCAAGTGTTTCACCATATTTTCGGTATTTGGTTGAACCATTTTTCAGGTTTTAGAAATAAAATCCTGTGAAATGGCTCAATCGAATACCGCAAATATGGTGAAATACTTCACCACACAGCAGCTGCAGCTAATTATGAATCATATTTTCAGTGAAAACAACCAACACATTTTTAACAGTGTTGTGACTAGTTTGTATGGATCTTTAGGGTAGTAATTTGACTGAAAAATATGCAATACCATCTTAAGTAAGGCCAGCAGAGTTAAACAGTTATTTCATTTAAATAGTCCAACTTGACCAATTAAATGATGTGAAGCGTACAAAAGCATTTATTGACAACTTTTCAATTTTAATTATTGATCACTGTCTAATCGCAGCAAATTTGATTTTTAGGTGTGTACTAATAATCGACAGAATATTTCATTTAGTCGCTGGTTATTCAATATGAATGCCTGCATCTAAAATCTTGGGCTAGAGTTTTCCTCTTAAACGTTGAGAATCGGCTATTCAGCAGCTGATGCCTTCCCCAATAATATCAAATGCAAAATGGTAGACCATATGGGTGCAGGAGGCGTTGCAATAAATCGCGTGTCAGTTAGAGCTTTGTTTCACCACCGCCTCCAATTGTCATGGAGCCAAATTTCTCCGCTTATTTGCAGGAGGAAAATAACTCTCTTTCTAAGGTATTCCAAATAAATAAGAGACATCCGAATTCTTTATTCGCATTATGGGGAGCAATGTGGAATGCCAGCTTAGATAAAGAAAACTCCCCCTCCAAATTATTATGTATACGAAATCCTTTCTTTGGCTCAACAATCCTTGTCTAGTGGTGGGTCGATGTCAATACATTATCTTGACGCGCAATAATAATTTACCCAGCAGCCGACGCAAAGAGACGGCCATAATTGGTTTCTGTAATTCCATTCGACCGCTGCGATCAAGTTAACCTCATTAGGGGGCGAACCGTGAAACTTTGCGTCCAGTCGTCAAGAAAAAGAAAGCCACCAACTTTAAGGGAATTCAGGCTGAGTGGTTACAAAATGAGAAAGGGGATTGTTGCTTGGGTAACAGGCTTAGTAACCACTTTCGGAATGCTGCCCGTGATTGGGATCCGCTTTCCGGTAACTCAATCAAGCAGGATCTGCTGCCTGCTTGTTTAAATCCTATAAACTTTGTCGTTTTGTTTTGCTGCGCTCCAGTTTTCTGCTGCTAGGAGATGCTCTTTTAAAAGCGGTATTTTCAGGGTGCGTGAAGATAAATAGCCTGGGAGGTAATTAAAAAGAACACATTGCGCCCCCTGTGTTTCCAGACATCCCTTTGTAGGATTACCAATAGAGGGTTTTATTTCCACCGTTTTCCGGGATAAAGGTCTAACCCCAATCCTGATCCTATCGGGATATGGCTTCATAAATGTGTTAAACTCTATAGGCTCTACCTCATTAAGGGCTCCCTTATGCCCCTAAAAGTACACAAGAGTTCAATATTTATTACATAGATATTTAATTGATTTGTTTTAATGTTAAATAACGATTACTTTGAACTTTTTTTAAATGTAGGTTTAGACCACTATGCCAGCTATCCCATCATTGAAACAGATAAGTTTATTCGCCTGGATTGGCGTTTCTTCAATGGGATTGGCCATTTCCCGATAATTGTTTTCCGAAGCATGGCTCTTCTGCTGGCTTTGTAATGTTAGTGCCTGGTCGGGTTTAAAAGAGAAAAGGTGTAGTAGAAAAAGGGAGAGAGGTAAAGGCAGGGGCGCAGGTAAAGACAACAAGCTCGTCGTTTTGGATCAATTGTGTTTAGAAAGTTTGCAGCCACTTTATTGTTTGGTTATGGGTTGGGAATGGAGTTTGGAGTCATTTAATCGGGAGAGATTTTCTCCTCGTTTCTTGGGATTCGGAAATTGAATTGGTTTCAAGGAAGAAGGCATGATTGATAAAAGTTTGTTGCTTCTTTTAGTTTTAGCAGCGAATTGTTTTGTTTCTTTGCTTTTGAAAGATATTTGAAGTTTCCGAATTCGTGAAAACTATAGAGGATTTTGTAGGCTAATGTTAAATATTTTCTTGTTGAAGGTAGATAATAAAAAACGTTGTTCGAAAGTTGGGAAGGGTGTATAAATGTGTTTTAAAAGTATAAAATTTGTGCGAACAAAAACGTCGACAAACTTGAAATTCGGTTTTATTTTTAGGAATTGAAAGGCATTACAACGTTTCTTCAATAGAAAATTCTAAATAATTTTTCTCTTGGGTGCTCAAAACATACATTTAACAAAGTAAAAATATTTTGTTATAAAGTTGGAAAAAGTACGTAAGAAAGGCGCAACCAAATGGAAAGAATCTGCACAGATTTCCGATTTCGATTTTTTTAGTTAGAAAAGGCAAAGTTTAATTAAATCAACGTTTAATAATTTTATAGTAATAATATCTAATATTAATTAATATAATGCATTTTAATAGCTTCCAGGTTCAACTTTTAGTATTTTTTTATGTTTATTTTATAATTAAATTTCACTGTATGGCTGTTCATATACACCATATTTTTTAATGGGTTCTTTAAAAAAACTAGTTAAATAATTGAAACGCAACTTCAAAAATAGTTTTCTTAATTTTCGTACCACCTAGGAAAAGTAATGACTTTGATCCATAACCGTAAAAACCTTTTTTTTGTTTTTTTAATAATATGCAATCTGCAAACGTATTCTTGAGTAGGTATTATTTAACACAAGTTTCATAAAAACTAGCAGACACATCACTGTAGGGCAATTTTAACGAGGATTCTTCAAACTTGTCACCAACTTCGTCACCCCGAATTCCCTGAGTAACTCTCTTTATGAAAATCCGCCGAGTCGTCACAACCTTGGAGTAATACGAATTTTTTCACACCCATGCCACTACTTTTTTTTCCCCTCGCCTTTTCGCTTTATTTTTAATTACTCTCACTGGCCAGAAATCCTTAATTAAAAAACCATCACTTCCTCTCTCTCTCAGAGCGCGAAAAATAAAATAAAAAACTTAAATAAAACATGGACTATAAAAAAAAATCGCTTCGAAGTTCATTTGACAACGCCTCCCGGCGGAATGCTATAAAAGCGGACGAAGACTGAAGAAAAACTGTCACCCCCTTTTTTTGCTGACCCCCTTTCCTGTGACGGTGGGGCCAATATACAGCCAAGGCCCAAGGGCTGTGTACAGCCGCAACCAAGGAACGTGTTTGCTGTAGCTTCACCAATATTTGGTTTTTGGTGTTGCGCCTTGCTACATGGTAGCAAGGGACTAACTGTCTCATATCGATGCTTTTTTTTTCTTTTTCCCACCTCTTTCCCCAAATTCCGACTCTCCCTTTTTTTCTGGTTATTGCTTAACTCTGCCACCTAGCCTGACACGGAGAAAGTTGGCGGAAAAAGTTGCCTAGTTGGCGATTTTTTTTGGCCAATTAAAAAATTAATGTGCATAAAGCTTACTTGATAAACGTAAATTTAGCATTTTTTCGATTTCTCTTCAAGTTTTCTTTTTCGTCTTCAGAACAGAATGAATAACGTAACATCACGGAGAACTTCTCTGGCAATATAAGTTGAGTAGGCCGTGGTAATGCTGAAAATAGACATTTATTTCTAGTCTAACAATTTAAAGTAATTAATTGAAATAAGTATAAATTTTGAATGACTTCAATTCATGTAAACTACCGTAGTAATTTTTATTGATGAGTTGGATAAACTTTCCTATATGAGATGGCAATTTAATCGTTTCCGGCTGTCTATTTTTAGCTTCCTAACTAGAAGCTTTAACACAGCCAATCATGCCTTGTAATTTAAAACCCTGGTCAAGTGGTGATAACAGACGGTGTTGAATAGGTTAGGTTTCACGCTTCCGGTTGTCTATTTCTAGTCTTCAACGGTGTTGGTTAGGCCCGAGGTGATCATAAAGGGTGCATCTAGTCGAGAACGGGGAATTTTGAAATAAGAATGATATAATGCTATCCTTATGACATGTTAAGAGGTAATAAAAAGCACATGTAGCGAGAGTGTTACGGCATAATATTGGTCAACAGGTAAACCATTCTACGACTAAAAGTTATTTAATGCTTATTTCATGTACTGTTTTCTTAAATGATTTAGCTTTTAACTAGAAGTATAAGCGTACTTAAAAACCATAAAAAATTCAATTAAATAATTAAAAAAAACTTGACTTCCGCGTGTTGGCGAATTTCACGCGTCGAAAGGGAGGTAACCCTTCTCAAATCAAATAAAAAGTTGGAGGGAGGGGGCAAAATATTGGCCAACTGTTTCGTGTTAGTTTCCCCTGTTGTGTGTCTAGCATTTATTGACCCTCTCCGTCACTGGGAATGATTGTAGCCTTTCTTCCAGCTCGAATCCCAATCCTAGAAAAAAACACCTGATAAATAATAATAAACGGGAAAGGCAGAATAAAAAGCAAAATCTTCCGAGAGGGGGAGAAATTACGATTCATTTGAGACGGGTAAAGCCACTTCCGGCATGGAGGTAGGAAAAGAAATGTAATTTAATCGTTTCAGGCTGCCAATTTATAGCTTCCCTTAGGAGCTTTAACACAGCCAATTACGCCTCGTAATTTTAAACTCTGGTCAAGTGACGGTAAAAGAAATTAGAAGGCAGCGGTGAAGCCGTCACTGCAAAAGCGGAGTAGGGGCTTAGTTTTGGTTTTTGAATCATCGTTGCACTACACGAGTGCTACGTGTAGCGAATAGCACTCGTGAGAGCTACACTGTGGTAACTAAACAAGCTTAAGAGTTTGACGTCATCCCATTGACCAATCAAATCGTTTTTCACTGAGGAATAATTTTTGTTTACTGGTACGGCAACAGGGCACTCGCACTTTTTAAATGTTTTGAGTTTTGAGACGTAATTCCATTTATCGAGCGATATAACGAAGGATTTACTGTACTTAATAAGAATGGGTATTTTGAGTAAATAATGGTATAGCTATAATGTAATAGAATGCTTAGTGATTGCAGACATTTAGTGAAATTGAAAATGTAATGAAGGTTTGCTATACTTATCGAGTTGCATGGAATATGAAGTTGAATGTTTTGCATATTTGTGCATTTTCACTGTTTGGCAACGACTCCAAATCGAGACCGGCCATTATATCATATATATTCCTAACTGAGAAAGAATAAAGTCAATTTAAATTTCACAAGTAACTTTTTTTTTGCTTTGCATAATGTTGCATCGACTGATTAATGGATATTTCTAATGATGGAGAATAGAAATTCTTCCGCTCAACAGAATCTGCGAGGTCGTAGCAATAGCCAAAGAAGTCGCCAACGTGAAAGAAATCGTAGAAGCTATGATAAATGAATTTGTTGATTAGTATAGAAAAAATTTAATTATGGATAGTTTATTTATTAAAATGTAGTTCCGTAATTCTTGAAGTTTAATACAGGAAGCATGTTTTATTCAATGCAGATTGTATAGATGAGCATTCCTGCATTGGAAGTATCATTTTATTAGTCTTGCGTGTTTGTTTGTGGAGCAAACAAAGAGGAATTGCGTAGCAATAATCGGGTTGACGAGCGGTAGCGAGCAAGGGACTTTTCCCCCTAGTATTTATAAATAAATAAAAAGGTAAAACTTGCATCTAACTGATATTTATCTATATCAACAATTATTTCTTTTCTAATAACTCATTTATTCTTCTCATTTTATATAACATGAAGATTTTAATTGAATTATTAATATTTCAATATAAACATTTATGATAAATTTTATGAAATTAATTATTAAAAAATTACTTTTTTTAATTGTGTAAAATTAAACAATATTCTAACTGATGTTAGACATCTAGTCCCTATTGGACGTTAACATAAGATTTCAAAGCTGAAAACAAGAATAGATATCGACTTCAAATTTGGAATAGGTGTTTGTTTCCAGTACCAGAGTATTTTTAACGCAGTAAATTAATGTCACCTAGTGGGAAAAATTTTTTTCCTACTAATAGTCACTGGGCGTACAAGTTGTTTCCAATTGTTGTATCAGATAATGCTTATTTAGTACAACCCTGTGTGAAGTAAGACCAAGTATCGAAGAGGCTTACCACCTGAGTTAACCATTTGCGAATGATATATCATGATTTCGTCAAATGCTCAGGATGGTCTTACGACTCCCCACTATTCGTTTCTTAATGTGGTAATGATTGATGATTACATTCTCCCTGCATTTATGGACGCTCCCTTACCCACATTCTTGATATCTTATAAAATTGAGTATGATATGTCGAAAAAAAACGACGGCAAAATAAAATCTTATATATTTTGGAATATACCTACTCTACACTCTAAAAAAATATCTGTAAGGTTACTAAGAATTATCTAGGAAACTCAGCTTCCATAAGTTTTTTTAGTAATGTTACATAAGAAATATGTGTATATATTACTAATTAAAGCTTAGTAAGTTATGCTAAGAAAACTGTAGTAGATTTGCAAGGGATTTTCTTGTATGTTTACAAAGAGACTGGTAGTAAACTGGTTACAAAAGTTTAAAACCAGAGGGCACCACTATTTTTTCTGTTAGTCAGGTTTCATATCGAATTTCCAGAGAATGAGTAAGGACCGAACCCAAGATCCTCGGTATCCGCATGTCTTGCAACGTAGAACTGCGCGTTAGTCCTCGCTGCTATCGGGGACTTGCATTTTGATTGCGTGTAAATAAAGAGATTAAAATCTTGATCGTTAAAGGAGTTTTATGTTATTGATTAAGAAATTTTAAGATTCATTTTTTGGGGGGGGATGTGAAGTTTTCGAAATAATTTAACGTAATTTTTGTATACTAAAATAAAAAAAACCCACGTTTTTAGGTTTTTTATTGTTGCGATATCGATTCGTCATAATCTCTAGAAAAGATAGCCAGGGGGCGCTGTAAGCGTTACATCAATTTACTTAGAATTGCTTAGTATTACTACAGTAGTTTCTTTAGGTTACAGATGATTTTCTAGTAAATGGTGAAAATCTGTAAAGTTACTAAGTAATCGTTAGTAAATTCAAGCCAGATTTTTTACAGTGTACTAAGCATATTAATAACTGAAACCTAATACTTAATAATTATAAAAATAAAGAATATTTTTCTTAAAAATAGCTTTATCGTTATCAAATACCAAAATCATAAAGCATAAACATAAAAAAATCTTTAAAAAAATAATAATAATGAAGCCGAGCAAGGACCAACACCTAAAATAAAATAATTAAATTCTTGGCCCCTGCAATGTTTGCCTATTTTAGGCATAATCGCCTCCATTCCTAGGTCGTCCCCTATACCCAATAAACTAATCTCCATAATTTTTTTCTATATGAATACCGTTTAATGAATTTAGGTAGCTGACCGATAGCCTTAAAGTGGGCAGCTAAATTAACCCTTTAATGCATACTGTTGCCATTCGATAACAAGTAACATAATCCACTTTATTCTTTCATATTTATTGAGAGCTCCATCTCTACAAATCTGTGTTTTTTTTCACCTATTACATTCCATTTTGAAGTTTTAGTTACTAAAACACTCATAGATGACAGTAAAAGTACGTATTCAAAATTAAAGAGTGAAGTTATTCAAAGTATATCAATATCTGTACTAAATACAAATACATTATTTTGAAAAAATAATTATAGTTCAAGAGGTTTATTTAAAAAAAAATAATTAGTAGTTTTCTCATAATTCTTATCAGAATTGGAATTTTGTAGTTGGTTTTCGCCACATGGCAAAAATTTAAAAAATTGAAATTTAAATTCCAATGCAGTTAATTTTTTTCAGTATTTTTCCCATAATGTATGAGTTTTAAAGATACGTACAAATATATTTTCAGGGATGAAAAAAAATCACATTATAGGGCTAATAATTCCGAAATTCTGATATATATATATATACATAAATCATGATATTGAATTTAAGTTTTCTGTCTATAAGGTGCAAGTCAGAAAAACAGGAAAGTAGAATTCTAACAAAGAATTTGGAAACTGGAATAGGTTTGTGCATACACGTAAAAGAAAACCAACTCCAATTGTCACGTCGCTTATTACGATGCTATCTTTGTCAGTTTCGGCCAGCTCTAGAGCGAGGTTTTGTCAACAACTAAACTAGAAATGGTTTAGCTGGTTAACGATTGGTTTTATTTCAAATAATGAAGGAAAAACATAGGATTGTTCCGATTATGCAGTGTTGTCGTTAAGGGACCTAAAGTGTAATTTGTAAGCGCAATTACAAAAAATAGGTAAGGGAGGGTGTTAAATATTCTGTTAGTAAATTATTACTATCAATATTTTAAAATTTTAATTTAGAATCTTATTAGTTGTTATAGGTTTTAAAAAATAATGCCACATAAAGTGATAATACACAACCTGTGTATTTCTTTTCTTACAGGATGCCTGTAGGGAAAGTATAATGCCAATGGCATTATAATGCCTTTTGTCAGCAAAGCAATTTGCCAAGCTCTCCAAGAAGAGTTCCTGAAAGTACCCGATCGCACCGAGGAATGGCATGCTGTTGACACGGACTTCTTTTGCTTATGGAACTTCCCTAGGAGCCTTAGATGGAAGACACATAACAATAATTACACCTAGAAAGTCTGAGTCATCCTATTTACAACTAGAAGTATTTAAGCAGAGTGTAATGGCATCAGTTAATACCAATTCGAAATTTATTAATGTAATTGTTGGCAGTGGACAGACGTATCAGCTATGGTTTTGTGTTGGACAAGTCCTCCCTAAACGCCGAGCTGCAGAACTTGGTCTAAAAAGCATGGACAACATCTCAAAAGCGAACTTTTTGTTGCTGATAGCACCTTTTTTTTTTTGGAATAGCATATTATGAACCATACCCTGGAAAACATATTACATCATCTGAGAGGATTTTTAACTATCACCTATCTAGGTCCAGAAAATGTATTTGGTATTCTGTCCTTTAGGTTTAGGATAGACGAGGCTGAAGACTCCCTATCGGGCAAGGCTGATTTAGTTTACTTCAACAACTATAGTTGGGAGTACTATGATAACTAATTTTAGGATCAGGGATAGGGGGGGGGGGGACCAGGTTTATTACCTAATTAAATTTTAGACTGATGTTGTGCATTCAACATATCTTAACAAATTACTAATTATAATGTTTAAAAGGATTTTATATTAATAATCAAGATGACTTATGGGAAAATATTGTAATTATACTTATTATTTTCAACATGATTTAACCACTAGCTCAAACTTGTAACAAATGATTTCAATATTATCCAGGCCAGATTTATGTCAGTGATTAACTTTTCAAATAGGAAATCAGCATTCAATTTCGTAATTCATTTTTATTTACGTTGTTTCATTTGGAAAAACTATGAAAGAAAACTGAGACGAACTAATCATAAATAAACTGTAATTTTCTTCGTTACAATCAGAATTGCTAAATTGCATTCATTTTTAGTTTTCAAATTGAAATGTAACTATTCTAAACTGAAAATTTAGGGTTCCAAGAACACTATTTAGTACTTGGTACTTATCTATATAAAGAATAAATGTAATTATTTTGCTCTCGCATCGAAAATTCCATTTACAATTTCTTCAAACCAAACTTATGAAAAGTGTGGGTATAAGATTCTGGCAAAGCAGCTTTAATATATGTTACAGTGGATTGTACATTTTTTATTTGATAAGGAAGCATTTAAAGCGCTCCTAGGGGTAGTGTCTATCAATGATTGATCAATAACGTTTGCATTCTTTGCTGAATTGTTTTTGATTGTGTGATGATGCTTATTGAATAAAAGAAAATGTAATACATTTTTGTTTGAGTATTGCTTTCATTTAGGTTTATTACATTAGATTTGTTGTTTCGGGGAGGTAATTCATTCTTTTTGTGGAATCGGAAAAATAAATGTTGCTATTATTCAAAAATAGGATATCAGATTGAGGGGTATTTTCTGGAAAATGTGATTTCGATTCAAATTTCGGAACCAAATTTAGGTAAATTGAAATGAATTGTGATATTGTTTATTATAAGTGAGGCTGATATGTAAATCAACAATTCATGCTTTAAAGAAACTCAATTTATTGGTCATTCGATCTTTGCATTCACAAAGGAAATTGACATAAATCTATATCGAGTATTCTAGAAGTAGTAATTTATATTTTTTCGACGTGAAGCGATAAAAATACAACACATGTAGTTGAAAGAGGATTTTTCTATCTACTTTAAATTTAAACATTTACTGTTTGAATAAAATCTCTTTTACGATAATTAATCATATTTTAAATGAATTATTAAAATATATTATACAAATAAACATCCTTTTTACAGTGTTGGTAAATAAGTATATTGTTAGCTTCTAGTATTTTGTTTTAAGGGGGTTCAGTATGTTGTATATCGGTAATGTTAAATTGGCCAATTGCAATGCACCTTTTCACAATAACTACTGATCAGATCATCTTAAAATTTCTGTGTGTGTTATACCAACCTTGTATATTAATCTGAGGTTAAAAGTTTTTTGTGAAAAACTGTTAGATTTTTTTTTAAATAAAATAAGTTTTAAAGTACCCAAAAAATCATGAAATTTTTCACTTTTTGCCCCATCAATTTTTTTTCACTTTAGTTTTATTATTATTTATAACCTCAGATTAATCTATACTATGTATTACATCATATAAAAAAAAAGTTTACGAGAAAACATAGCATAGTTTTTGAGAAAAGGTACATCGAAGTTCAAAAAATCAAGTTCTGAGAAAAACGCGTTTAAAGTTTTTATTATTAACCCAGTTCCTTACGAAGCCGTGACATTAAAATGGCTTTTAAGCCCCCCTTAAGCATATACATTTTTGTGTGGATTTCTTGCTTTAAAAATTGATATTGTTTTAAGTACTGTTTATTTGAGTATTGTCTATTTTGAGTTTATTTAAATCTCTTGTTTCTTTAAATGATGCTATATAATTCATAGACTATAGAACCACTTCAAACGTTTAATCGTTTTTTTTTAATTTTCAATGTCCATAATTTCTTTGTGTATGCTTTATCTTTAAGCTGCATCAAAACGATATCTAAATAAGTTTGTGCGGCAAAAAAGCACATGATATTGATGAAACGTTGCACAATTTTTTATAACCAGTACTGCACTAAAGATAAAATAAATTCAAATAAATTTATTATTGAAGAAGATCCTTGTGTATTTCACAGCTCGTGCAAAAACGGTTTCTTTGATATCTCATTGTAGCAACAATTAATTTTGACTGTCCAACACTAAAGATAAAATAAATTCAACTGAATTTATCTTTGAAGAAGATCCTTATATTTAAAGATAGTACTTTCACTTCCCGTACAAAAACCATTTCTTTGTATTTCATTGGAGTGAAAGATAACTCTGGAATTTTTTATATTAATAACATGTTGTACATAAGGATTTTCAAAAAGAGTAAACATCATATAAAAACTTTTAAATGGCTATAATAAAAAGATTATGACAAAAGGAGTACAAGTCTTTAAACTGTAAAGATAAAAATAAGTTTATGTTGCTCTTCACATTGATGCATGGCAAACTTGTACTGTTTGAGAGCGATAACCAAATGAACTTGAGTTTATTAAAAACAGTAGAATCTAGTAGTTGATACTTTTACGGGTACGATGTTGGTAAACTGTGACCCTCATAAATGGTTAAAACAGGGTAGACGTCATTAACAGAAATGTTCTGTAGTGAGACCCTTTTCTTCAATGACGCTCATACTTTATAAACTGGTGAATACTGGCTCGTGGTGTGCTGCTGCAAGTACAGTAAAGTCCCGTTTTTTTTTAAATCCCGGTTATCCGAAAGGATCCGGATTTTCTTTTTTTGATAAAATATGAAATGTATACGCAGAAATAGAAATACACAAAAAATAAATATGTACTTACAAAGTAGGATTTATTTCTCAAAAGATGCAATAATTTTTGCTATTTTTTTGCTGCTCAATTTTGATTCGTTTTAAAGCAGCACTGTCCCGCCATCTTTTAAACAAGAGAACGTCTGAAGTAGTCGCTTAATTTTGCCCTTATTTGTATCTAAAGGCCTGATCTAAGATTTTTGTAACTTCCATCTGCGAAATGATGCACTTGCCTCGGAATTAGGTAGCACTTTATAAGGTAGGTCCCTTACGGCCGATAAGAACTAGACGAACACTCTATGATTTCAAATAATTTTCACTTTCCCAGCGATTTTCTAGGTGTGAAGTGGATGATTCCCGATTATCCAAAATTTCCTATGCATCTAGATTAGCCGAAACTGTTTCGATCCCGTACCTTTTGGATAAACGTAAAAACATAAAAATATAAATTATAAACATTAGCCGTGTTTACAATGTCATAGTTTAAAGTTTTACAGTCCAATTTTGTGTAGATAAAATCTACTCATTGAAAAGTTATCGAAGTTATTTGCTTAAAGTGAATGAACATTTCATTTCTGCTATTGAGCAAACACCTTTGAATTCCGACAGCAATTTTAAAATGTCGTTTCCCAAATACTACAAATCCTAAAGAGCCATTCTTTGTGTTGAATGGCTTTGACCAAGAAGGATTAATTGATTTTTATGTATTATAAGTAGGTATAAAAAATATCAACTCGCATCATCTGTATTTAGAAATACAAATAAACGAAGTATTGCTTGCATATCAATATAAAAACCAGCTATACGAATGAATAAATAAAAGGCTTATTGTATGGTGAATATTGAAACACCATATTTTATTTAAGCATTTGAGTAAATATCATTGAGTTGAAACGGCGAGTGGGGGAACGTCGTCTCACAAATCCCTGGATTGGCTTGAAAATGCTTTAACTGATGTTTGTGCCAAAACCCGATTAATATATTAGTTTAGGGTCCACTTAATGTTTTGAAATTACGTGACGTATAGATAGTGTTAAAGCTTTATTGAGAGCTTAAATAAAAGCAATTGTAGCTTTCACCAAACCAGAGTAACTTAATGAACCAAGCCGCCCCGGTGGCGCAATCGTTAGGACTCTAGCCTTTGGAGCTGCTGGGGTCGTTTTCGAATCCCGGTCAGGCATGGATGTTTGTGACCGTCAATAAATGTTGGTATTTGTCTATGCGTTATTCATTTCTTTGTGACTGTAAAATTCTTTCTGTGTCTGTCCCACTTGACGAAAGCTTATAAGCGGTTCTCTGAACAAGCACACAAGCTGTAGATATACGTACAGCTGCGGAAATAAAAAAAGTACCACTAGTGATTATTTCAGCCATTAGTCACCCTATAGAATCGAACCTTTTTGAGATTGTGTACAATTAACATTCTGAGTTAATTGCATGACACAAAATTTGCATAAGGGGCCGTCTTCATATTAAATATGTTACGAACTTTGAAATTTCCAATAGCAACACCCAATTTTAATAACTTAGAAATGTTAAGCACTCTTGAAAACCCTTAAATCTAAGTTTTTGTTACATTTGGATGAATATTTGACGAGTTATTCAATCGAATCACTTGTGGACCTTTTGGGGATCATCTGTAAAATGACAAGCGCAGTCTAGTTCTTCCTTTTGCAAGGCCGTCTTTATTTATCAATTGCACATAATGTTATACACAGTCCCCTAAAGGGTAATTAAAAAGTATTTTGTGATTTACTCAGCAAATTACGAATAAAAAAATTTTAAAATTTGGGATTTCGCTTAAACTTCCTGTCTTAAATGCATTTCTGTAAAAATATTGAGGGGTTTCTATTCATATTTTTTAAAAAAATTAATATAATAATTATTAAAAAATATAAAAATTGCTTTAAATACCCCACTATTGAATGCATTTTGTTTGGGTTATTATAATTTCTTTTCAGTAAAAAATTCGTTTCATTATCTTAATTATTTATAGATTGGGATAGTTTTTTATGTGCAACTCATTTAACATTATGGGACCTAAACTTTGCATGTCTCTAACTCCCCTAATAATGCTTAAAAACTAACAAAATTTGGCATTTCGTATTAACATAGGTCACAGATTTGAAATATGGACTCAAAAAGGGGTGTTACTATTGGAAATTTTAAAGTTAGTAACATTTTTAATATGAAGATGAACCCTTATGTAAAATTTGTGTCATGCAATTAACTCAGAATGTTAATTGTTTACAATTTCAAAAAGGTCCGATTCTATAGGGTGACTAACGGCAGAAATAATCACTAGTGGTACTTTTTTTATTTCCGCAGCTGTACCTATACCATACCTTGAAGAACCAAAGTCGATAGGTGTACACGTTAGAAATCTCGTTAGATAGAAAGTGCCTCGCGCTAACAACACTATAAAAAATAAAACATCAAAAATGAGTACTAGGATGCTCTCATTTTATTTTTGAGAACAATATTCTCAAAAACAAATGTTTTGGTTTCGTTAAACAAATGGTAGGTCATACATGTTCCTAATGTTCAGTATCTCCGGTGGCAGTTCACCACCCAACAACTTCAAATACCCTAAACACCCTTGCTACCATTCAATAAATTTTTACTCTTTAAGGTAGGCGAATACCCAAAATTCCCCCAAATTCTAAAATTTTTACTTTTAATTTAATCTTTTCCGAATTTGGTATAGTGATTTCAAATATAATGAATAATACTATTTAGGCATTTTTTAAAATTTAAATATAATTTATTTATTTTAAACCGTGTTTTTCTACTAAAAAAGGAGGTTTACGCTAACAAGTCTACCACATTGAATTTCATCCTATAAACATTAATTATGTGTTAAATTCTTAGTTTTAAACTGATGCATGAAATGACCCTCTAGAGTTATATACAAATTACAAGAAAAGAAGTTAGTAAGAAAAAAGTCATAACTTAACCACGCAAAAAAAAGGATTTTTTTCGATTAACTTACACTTGGAAATTTTTTAAAAAAAACTTAGGGGAGAGTGGGGGCTATTGGGACGCAGGGCTAATGGGACAATGGCCCTAAAGCTAGGAAACATATACTTTTTTACAAATTTTTCTACACTACAGAATTGTAACAGTTACACTTCACATTTTAACAACCAAAGATCAGCAAATAAACGCATGTGCTGATGAGGAGAGAAGAATTGCTGTTTTGGAGAATTTAAATTTAATTAAAAGTGTACCTTTGTTTTTCAATTTTGAAGTATTAAATAAAAACTTTCTATGAATTAAAATGCAGTTTTAGATAGATGAAATATCCTAGATTAAGATAGTATATGTCAAATACTGTGGGGAAGTACTAGTGCTTCTGTGTTGGGTCATTTATAAAAAACAACACAGTGGGGTCTAATGGGACAGAAACAGTGGGGTCTAATGGGACACGAATTAACCTAGCTTTGCATGCTTCTCTCAAACAATCTATTTAAATCTCTTATATCTTATTCGGTCAAGTTGCCTAAAACTTTTTTAAACTTTAATTTTAAACTTTTTGAACTTTTTTCACCGTATAATAAGTGAAAGTTCAAGTAGTTTTATCGGTGACATATTTCCACCTGGAATTTTAATAATTACATCTGAACAGAGCTTGGTGAAGATAAATCAATTGTTATTGCTAAATTTTGCTAGTAAGCAAGCTATTTTTTATTTGTTGGATTGCTTTCTGAAAAAGAAGGCGATGAACTGAAAATGTTCGTAGGGTAGGGTAGTTGCATATCTATTCCGGCTTGTGTACTTGATCGAAGACCCGTATATAAGCCTTCGTCAAGTAAGACAGACACAGAAAGAGTTTTTACTGTCGCAGAGAAAGGAAGTACACCCAGGGTAAAGGAGGGGAATCGAACCCGCACCCGTTACATTGAAAATAATCGTTAGAATGATCTGAAACAGGTGAGCGATGGTAAACTATTTGAAGATGAGACGGTCTTTTAAATCCTTGTACCGTGAAAAAGAGGACAAGTTTGGGATAAATTTTAGAAGATTTAGTAATAAAACTAAAGATTTAGTTATAAAACTAAAGATTTAGTTATAAAAAAACTAAAGATTTAGTTATAAAACCTTCCTTTCCAGTTATTATGGGAGTATCTTCGATTTTGAGTTTTAATTATGATATTTCATCTTTTTCAATGTTGAATAATTGTTTTCAAAAAATTTCGTTATGTACACATTATTTAAATGGTATTTGCTTTAAAGTTTTATTTTCTGGTCCATTTCTGATTCATTTTCCCTTTTTTTAATATTTTATTAAATCAACATTTAGCATGTCCCATTAGCCCTGCACGCTGTCCCATTAGCCCCCACATATGGGGGCTAATGGGACATTTACATGTTTGTTTAAAATGCCCGGCAACCAAAATATGGTAATGTTTTAACATTTGTCGAATGACTTTTTAAGTAAATGAATGTTCAGTTTATGAGCTTGTGAAAAAAGAAATTAAAATTAATTTATTTTTGCTGAAATACAGAGGTTGAAAAAAATTTGTCCCAATAGCCCCCACCCTCCCCTATATATTTACACCAGATGTTAGAGGTTCATGGCACAGGTATATATTAAAATAGCATCTGTAAAAATTTTCAGGTAAATTAATGTAAAACTTTTTATACTAGAACTGTTGGCGTAAACCCCTTTTTTTAGGTGAAAAACACCGTTTAAAATAAATTAATTATATTTAAATAAAAAAAATTGCCTAAAAAGCATTGTTCATTATATTTGAAATCACTATGCCAAATTTGGAAAAGATTAAAGTAATAGTGAAAATTTTAGAATTTTGGGTATTCGCCTACCTTAATTCTCAAAAGTGAGAAAATACGTGTTCTAAAATTTGAGAAAAATGTATTCGGAGCTATTATGAACCAATAATGTTCTCAACTATGATTTGAATGGAGTATTTAATTCTTACGATATCAATTCTGTACCAATAGGCGTTGGAAATAGCTGTGAAAGACAACATTAAATAATATCTTCATTCTAATACCAGACGAAATTCGAAAGACAATATAACGACACCAGATTCAGTTCGCCCAAATTGATGTCATATAGGCGACGTTATTGCTGCTATTAAAAGCTCTGTGACATTATTTACTTCTAAATTAATCATGCTTAAAATATGTTCTTTTTTTTACTTATTTATTAGACAAAACCAACAGACCAAGACATTTTCTTATCACTTCTTATACATATCTTTTAGAAAAGGTGTGTGCTCTCAAGTTAGTGACGTATCTAAGGAACTCCTATAAAAATTTAGAATATATGATGAATCTTAATTCACGAAATATTTAAGTTGTTAGTCATCGTGGACAACCTTTACTACATCAATGGTAAAATGACAATTCGAACAACTGAATTCATCAGAAGAAATATTGATCATGACCTAAATTTATGCTTCTCATTTCAAACTCATTTACACAAATTAATAAAGAAGTACTTTACGGGTCTGTCAAACCAAACCTATCGGAAAGCTACAAATCAATGGTGTGGGTGAAAAGCGAACGTTTTGGAAGCGACGCTCCTTTCAAAAGGCCCCGCAACCAATCACAGAGCTTGAAACTAAAATGGGTGGGGCCAAATACCTGCTTCCCCCTTACACCCTTACCCCCCTCCTCTACAATCAGGTGAAACTTGAAACAATAGGGCTCTCACTAAAACAGCTTAAATGCAGGGGGGAGTACTTCGAGACAATAGACCTGAAGAATCTACAAAGTCCCCCAATGGTTGTCGCTTTCGTGGTTCGCCAATGCTATATTTGTTCTCAAAATAAGAGAATTAAACCTTCAGAGAGAAGAAAAAGAGGGGAGATAGTCGGTTAAAGAGAAAATTAACGATTTAAAGGGAGATTTTATTTTTGTATTGTACCTTCAAGTTCTGATAAAAAGGCTGAGATAAAGGAGATATTACTTTCCGGAAGGACATTGGGTTGGTTCGGTAAAGCTGTAACTTGACTCATTCTGAATTTGGAATTACACTGTAAAAAATTGGCGTAGAGTTACTTCAGCTTTATGGAGTAACGGGGACTCAAGCAAAAAGTTTACCTCATGAAACTGGAAGCAGCAAGAAAGCTGGTGATGTGAAACGTTACTCCATAAAGCTCTAAAAATTGAGAAAAATGGTTGGAATGGGACAATTTAAACTAAGAATCATAAGACAATTAAATAGTATATTTTTTAAATCAATGAAGAAAAAACTGCAGTAAAGAAGTTACGGAGTAATAATCTGAGTGCAAAATGAACGGGAGTTCTTTATCCGTTTGTCTAATTTATACCTAATTTTGATGTATATTACACATGAGACGACATCTACTCATTGCTACATCGTTTCATAGCTCTCATATTCTATTAATTCATAAACATTTACCAAACAAAACATTGCCTCCTGATGGTTGTTCTTGGCAAATTTTACATCTTTCTGACCTGAAGCTCTCATTTTACAACCATAACAATTACTCCCTCGCTTCAAAATTTCCATATTCCATCACTTCATTATTTTTTTAAACATACACGACATTTCATTGGTTTAGTTTAGTTTGAACTATCGACGTCTTCTTTTCTGCTCTTTTTTTTAAAATAAATATGCCAAAAAGAAATTGACAAATTATTTTGTCTAAAAAATTGACAAAATTTACAGTTTGAACTCTTTCAAACTACCTTCTGGAAGAGATTCATCAGAGAAGAGAGAGGAATCGTACGATTTGCTTTTTCTGTCATAGATCGGGACGAAAATGTTTAAATGGGATATAAAAAGCTAAAAGGCCTCTTAGAAAATAATCTGGGATAAGAGGCTTTAAATTTTGATTTTAATGGGGAGTTTTATCGAGAGGTGAATTGTTTTTATCGCTAAAAGCAGAAGGAGACATGCATTGAAAGCAATGGACATAAGGAGATACACACACATTCAAGCAGAATTGCCTGGTGTTTTTATAAAGCATTTGAAAGAGCAAAGGATGTGAATAAATGGCCCTGGAGTGTTTAATAGCAGATGGGTTTTAAGAGTTTATTTTTATATTTTTGATGGTAATGGAAAATGAGAATTTTGATGCAAAATGTAGATTAAGTTTTATAGGGAATAAGTAAGGAGATAAATTTTGAATAAAAAACAGAATTTTCGGGATTGTGGCGGAATTTAAAAGATCTCTTTATAAATAATAGCAATGGTTGTAGGGCATTTTAAATGATTTATCTTAAATATGCCATCTAATGGGGGATGCGTGTATTCATAAAATGTAGGAAAACTTTTGATTCTTAAACCGCATACAAGTGCAATTTGAGGATTTTAATACGTTACTCCACTATTATCTGTGTATGAAATACAGAATAACAGCAAAATGTGCATCCTAATTTCCCAAATTTGATAGATTAGCAGTCTGAAATTAGCATCAGTAAAATCAGTAGTATGAAATATCAACGAATCTATCGTATTTCATGTTAATGTAATAAAATACTACATTAATTTCAAAGATGTCACAATTACTTCTTTTGCGGTTAAAATCTTTCAACCGAACAGCCAGACGTATCATGCCTTCCTTGTTTACTACGCGTGCAAGATAAGAATTAAGAGCCATAACTAATTTTTACGAAGTATCAAGTGAGGCAAACGAATTTATTACCAGAACTAACCATTTCGGCGCACTTACAGGCTTATTAACATTCAAAGTGGCTATAAATCGTGAGAAAGTCGTTCTTGACAATGCATAAATCAAGTCTTTCTACAGTTGAAACTATATATTTAATTTCCACGCAGCTAAATGTCCGAAAGATAGTTTGGTTGACAGAATTATCGCATGTCATGTGGGAAAGTGATGTTCTCCTATGTGAAGCGAAGGGAAATAACGTGCTTCTCTCGGCATACAGTGTGACTGATACGAAAAAAGAAGCGATGGTAGCAATAGAAAAAAAGTACCGGTTTCATTAACGTATCTTCTTGAGCTTTGCCTCATATTGCCTTGTTTTAGGTGACGCATTTCTTTCCTGTTTTCATTCTTGAATTTCATTTGATCGTGGCTCCAATTGATGCACTATTTCCACATGACAGTGATTATCCAATAGAGGCTCGAGAGAGAATTTATTTTCAATCAGCATTTCTCTTGCCACTACTCAAGACCTGAAGCAGGCCCATTGATAAATTCGGGTAATATGCACAATTTTTCTCAGCTCTACATGCAGCGTTGAAGAAAAAAATACATTAAGAACATATAGACGTATGCGTAGGCCCCCATATCAACTTGTCATTTCCAATTCACACATGCATACCCCTTCCTATCTAAAATCTATGCTCATGCAATAAATGTAATATTTTAACTTAATATTATTTACATGTCTGTGCATTCTTTACAGCATTTCCCCTTAAATTCTGGTGACTTGGGCACATACCTCGTGGGCTCATTTTAATTTTCGATTTTGAAGTCAATGCTGTAGATTAATGCTGTCATTAGGATTCACACAATTTTGTAAAATTCCTGTGTTTTATAATATGTATTGAAGTACACACATAAATGTAAATAAAATCGATTTTACTTGTCAATCGAAACAATCTGAACTCGTCTAGTTTACAAACTTTTCAGTTTCCTCTTTTAAGTGTCCTCCTTAGCGTAAACCCACTTCGAAGAAATCAGAAAAAAATGCTTCACTTTTCAAATATCCATTTAAAACAGACACCTATCTCCAATACAAAGCAAAAATCATTCGAAACAGAATTTTCAAGCAACATCTGAGGTGCCCACTTCAAAGTTCTGCGGCATTTCTAACTTGCAAGTGAAGTTTTGAGCACTCTAAGAGCATACGTCTGTACCATAGCACCTGTTTCCCACCCACAACGGGGATTTGCGCATCGACCCTTAATGGAAGGGTACATGGCCCTGTCAATCCAAGTTGTCCAACGCTAGGCCCTGTTCCCAGGGAAAATGTCCTCATATCAAAGAGAATCAAATGAAAATCAAATCAAAAGCAAATGTACTCGAGGTTTCGTTCAGGTGGGGTTGCTCACATATTTGAGTATTGATTATCTAATTGGATTTCAATTGGAGGTAGTGGGAAAATGTAAATGTGTTGAAAACTTTTTTTACTACCGGTTGATTTGAATTATTTAAAAGGAAAGTCCGATTTTGTATTATATTTTAAATATTAGAAATCCCTGGTTTTATAGCTTTTCCACATTGTAACATCAAATGCTTGTAAGATGTAAATTCTGTTATTAACATTTTCATTTTTCTTCGCAATTACGTTTTGAGTTAGGTCCTTCAAAAGTGTTACGTTTTAGAAATGCTGTATTTATGCTGCATTTTGATTTAAAAGAGCTATATCATATTGTGTTCAAAATTGGATGTTAGTTCTGAACATTTAGTTGTCATTCTTTTTAAAAGTTGTTTCACGTAGTTTGTATAGTAAACAATATGTTTCAATAAATAATTTTTATTGAATCAGATTGTTCATTGTAGTCCCGACTTTATTTTTCGGAATGTGAAAATTTGTTCTTTTGAAGGTCACCTAAATAAAAAATATTTTCGGTAAATTGCATGTTTTGCGGTTTTGCAAAAAATTTCGTGGTCAACTATTCAGTTTTCATTGAGTCTTGAACAACATGGTTCGCTCCTGATCACAATAACAATACAAAATAAAAGAATCGGTAAGAGTCTTAAAAACATATAAAAATATGAAATTTTTTTAAAGTAAATATAAAAAATGCAAGCATTAAAAATTTATGGTCAATTTATTTGCCAAATTTTTTTAAGGGTGAATTTCATTTTACCATGTTTTTCACATTTTCATTTAATTAAAACAAACAGTACTTAATTTTTCAAGTTACGTGATTCTTCCACCTAATGATACATAAGTTTTTTTTCAGAGGCACTCAAAGTACATTAGTAGCTGTCCCCTATTATATAAGTTAAAAACCAGGGTCCAATCTGTTCGCAGCTAAAGATTTCTAGGATGACAAAGGGAATACTAGTTTTATCGAAGCTACAAGATGATCGCGAGTGCGAATAAAAGCACCAAGCAGCCTTCTGTAAATCTTCTCCCTTGCTGTTCCTGTTGAAAGCTAAGATTTATCTACGAGGCACAGAAAAGAAACTCGCTTGAAAGGCCCAGTGAACAACACCAAATGAAAGGAATTTTATCCAATATGGTGGTGCTTGAGATTGACAATGGTGGTACTACCTTTTTATCGAAAATTAGACTTGTAGTTTTTATTTTGAAAAGGCTTGGGATGTTTATTTGAAGGATTTTTGATGGTTGGTTGACACATATATATTCGGTTTATGTGCTTGATTAGAGACCCGCTTATAAAGCTTCGTCAAGTAAGACAGACACAAACAGAATTTTGACACAGAGAGAGAAGGTACACCCTAGGCGAAGGCGGGAATCAAACCCGCACCCGCTACAGCTCGCAGACTGTTAGCGCAATGGACTGCGATCCAACCAACTATTCCATCCGGGCAAATTTTTCGATGGCCTTCTGATCTTCAAGTCATAAGAACGAACACGGTCCTAGCTATCCTACGGTGGAGCGGATTGTGCTTTTTAAAACATCCAACGAGAGATGTACGATTTGAATGGGGTAAGAGTGGTTTGTTTGTGGGAAAGAAGACAATGTTTGACTGAACTATTGCAAGCGTGACCTTTGTAGTTTAGATAAATGACATGCCGGAACGGTTTGTTTTTCTCTTTGTGGGTTTTAATACAACGGTTGTGGTAATTGTGACATCATTGTAGGCATGGCTGTTCCAGTCTTCCATTCTCTGAGTAGCTGAGTACTTATACACACATCCAATCTTTCCGGTTAGAATTTCTTACACGTATTCGCTGCAGGTTGAGCTAGCCGATGTCGACTTTGTCAAGACTACTCTTCAAATTTACTACGCTTGAGTGGCTGTGTAGCTCTGAACATGAAATTTACTATCCATTGATCGCTAGTTACAATGTTGTCATTCTAAGACTATGATACATAATACAATGGATAGGACTTGTTTCTTTAGAGCGTCCGACCATTACTTAATGAATTGTAACTTGCACAACAAAATAGATTTAAGTTCTTGGTACTTTTCAGAGGCAATTGATTTTGGGGGAAAGTTTTTATTTGTGGGTTTTCTAAAAGAAGGGTAATTTTATAAATATAAAGCGATTTATGAAACAATGGTGTTATGGATAAATGCATGATTTGTGAAGATGTTCAATTGCTAATTATCATAAGTATGTAAGAATCGAACACAATTATTAATAAAAGTCTGTTTTACGTGAGCCAGTAATATGGTGTGTTATAAATGAAATGGAGTTTGAAAAAATAAAAATAACATACATTTTTTAATTAAAAATGTAAAGCAAGTAAAGTTCTTTCCCTTTTGATTAATATCTTGTTTATATAAAATAAATATGCAGTTTCTTTCAAGAATTGCAGTAAATATTATTGAACTTGAAAAACACTAATTCTCTTTTCGTCTTTTTAAAATTCATTTCAAATGGTTTCTACTACTGTTATTTCCTTTTGCAACATGACTTTAATTTTAACAGAACATTCAAATTTTTGTTTAATAATGTTTTTAAGTATCCCACACAAACAAATTTTTTGTTAAGCAATATATACCTTTTTAAAATTAAAATTAAAATCAAAATGTGTTTATATTTATTCAAAAGGGATGAGCATGAAATGACATTTAAATATTATGACTTATAATATTTCTCTCCGTTAATTGTTTAAATGTTTAATACTATGCATACAATTAATAAAGTCGATAATATTTTGAAATTTTTTCAGTGGCTATAAAAATGCTTTAACATTTTTTAATTGCAAAGAAATTTAATTTTTTCTAAAACCTCTAAGTACATTGAATAAAACCAAATTAAATACCAATAATCAAAAATGTTTTAAACAAAACCGCCGTTTAAATTCAGAGTAAAAATTGCTTTTTCTGAGCATTTTTAACATTCCTCTCATTCAGACTTGATTAGTTTCATGCCCAGTGGCGTTTTCAGCAGACAATTGTAATTTTTTCGACACAAGTTTCCGATGAAACAAAGTCTATTTCCCCCTCAAACAATAATTAAACAGCAATAAGTTGTCAAACCGGAAAAGGGAACAATACTTATTAGTTAAAGCTGGAAAATCGTATCAAATTCTAACTGTTCAAACAAAAGTGATTGACACGTAAATTGCTTCATCCTAAACTATTTTTTACTTCCCGCTCATTATTTGAGCTCTTCTCATTATTTTTTGCCCTATTATTTCTTTTGGCAGAGCAAAAAGTGATTTCTCCATTGTATCCACTCCGGTTTTTATTTTACTTTATTTACTTATTTTTATTCAACATAAAGTATGTGGTGGGTTTTATTTAAAAAAGAGGGGTGATACAAATTCCTCAATTTTTATTATTGAATTTTTTTGCAATCAACATTCAAAACTATCCTGTCGCCTAGGTAACGAAGAAAACCATTATAATTCTCCCCCATCTCAATTTTTTTTCACTTAATAAAGGGAAAAGAAAGTGGTTTCGGGGTTTGCATAGTGAAAAAACCCTCTTAAATTGTTGACTCTAGAAATTGTCAATTGTCGGTTTCCGAGGTAACTACAATTAACTCCAGCTATGCGATCCATCTTTTTAGTGCTAACTCAATTAACTTGATTGGGGAGCGAATTAATGAAAGTCTTACTTCTATTAATTAACATATGCTCTCAAATGTTTTCCTTCGCTTAATTAGGACACATTCACACACGATGATTTCTGTAACTTTCGTAATCTGTTTTTTCTCTTCTTTTCCTTCTTACTGAAAATGTTTTTTCCCTCTCTAGGCTGTAATGATATTGCGGAGAATTCGATTTAGAAAAATTCTATCGAATGGAGAATTAAGCATTTTTATTGTTGTTTGTTTGTAATTGATAATTACATGATATCTTGTTGTTTTTCTTAAGAGTTGATGAGCTTGTTCTTATGTTTATTATGTTTTTTACCTTACTGGGTTTTTTTCTGGAATAAGTCCCAGCTGACAATAAGGTTATTTTTTGTGGTCTTCAGATATAAAGCGTTTCATTATGTAAATTTCAATTGATGTCATCATTTATTACATTTGATGCTGGTTCAATTATTATTAGAATAATAATTATTTGGAAAGTAATTGTCATTTATTGTGCCCAAACACCATTTGGGAGGCAACGCGAAATGATTTACGAAATGAATCGTGAATTCTAAGAAGAAGGATTTCTAAATAAATATAAATAAAAGTACAAATTTAAAGGTTTTGTGTCAGTTTTATGTAAAACGGACAACACCAAAATATTTTTACAAGTAATAGTAAATGCTTAGAAGAATAGCTTTTGACATTTACCGTATTTCCTTAAAATTTTTTAGTAACATTATTTAATGCAAACAATGTTAACTGTTTTCTTAATAAATAAAAAATGCTAGGGAATTTATATTTTATTTAAATTGCCTTCTAATTGGCTCTTTCAATTCACAGCTAAAGCTTCCTTAATTAATTTAACTCCTCAATACACTCTGAATGCTTCCTAGAGCTGACAAAGTGGCACGCACACAGAAATTAGTAGGCTAAATGAGGCTACGAGCATTGTTTGTGCAGGTTAAAAAAATGCTCGTTTTGGCAAAAATTGCAACAGTGGTGATCAAAGTGGGATTTCAAATCCGCCTACCCACCTACCCTAGTTTACTCGCAAAATTTCCTTGTTGGGCTTGTTTAGATCTAAAGGGTATTGGCCCCAGTAGTATCAAAATCAACCCACGGCAATTCGATGATAAAGAAAACGAGCATATGGATATCCTAATTCAAATTTGAAACCTACTGGATTTTGACCATCACACAAAGCCTTGATTTTCTCCCAGTTAGGGTTTTGACCTGTCAGAATTTTAGTTTATGGACACACTTAAAATCCATCAAAACAACCCCTAATTTCCTCCTCCCATACACAAGGAAGTCTTTCTTGAGCAGATGTGTTGAACTCCACCTCACAGGTCTTTTGACATAATCTTCCTCTGCAGTCTTCGCCAATGAGAGGTTGTGTGGGGCCAAGAATAACCATGGATGGTAGCCAGTGAGGGTGAGAAATGGCGCTGGAGAGTGAAGAGAGGGTCTTCTGTCTTCCCAAAATAAACCCTCACGAGACAATCCCTTTTGTGAGGGGTGTATAAACTTTGCTTAGTGCCTTCTTCCAGAGATGGAGGTTGGGCTTCTTCAGGGAAAGTAGGTCCTCCATGAACCTGTTTTACTGAGGTTTCGTGCATAATGCTGACAGCAGTAATCCCAACAATGAAAAGTTCTCCCAAATCCCGAGAATCTAATATTATCTACAATGACATAATCCCAACAATTCTATGTTCTCTACAAGTACAAATTATCCTACGAAATTAATACCTCTGTAAAATCATTATCCTTATCTTACCATTCATTCTTCCTACAAGGACTAAATCCAAACAATCAAGAATTAATGATGCAAAATCCTGATTGGTTAAAGATTCCTCATAAGGAAGAAATCTTGTCATCGATATAATTCCTCCGAATGAATTCTGTTCAGTTAACGGAAACACTATTATTTATTATCACTAAACGCATAAAATTAAACCATTTTTTTGTTACATTACAAATATTTAATTTTTAGAAAGATTTAGAGACCTGCCAAGAGACTGAGTTGTAGTTGACCCGATACTAGCTGTTGTCCATATCCACAATTATTTCCAGAAGAGGAGATAGGATTGCGATTTTTACTTTTGTCTAAAAATGCTTGACTCTCGAATTAAGTCTGAAGTTTTAAAATCTGGTTTCCCTGGAATCTTGATATTTGTGAACACTGCTTGTCAATGTGAACACTGCTCGCCAATGTGAACACTGCTCGCCAATGTGAACACTGCTCGCCAATGTGAACACTGCTCGCCAATGTGAACACTGCTCGACAATGTGAACACTGCTCGACAATGTGAACACTGCTAGATACCTCGAAATTTTTTCAATCCAATATGAAACAGTGTTCTTAAATGAATAGTTGATAACTTGATAACTCACTGATAGTTTGTTAATAACTCAGTTCATAACTTTTGTTAATAGTTGATAAACTGTACTGAACATATATCAAGCTATACATAGTGTATACAAACTCATTTGTATTCGATCCCTTTTTTTACGAAATTGAATATCTACTTTTTTGCGAGCCAAGCACACACATTGCCAGACAGTAAACTTACAAATCCAAACTGGATATAGTCAGGACCCAAATAAAACTGAAACAGTTCTAAAATCCCAGGAACCGAAGCATATATTGCTCTGGTATCTCTGGTGTAATAATTCTGAAAATATTGTTAGCATACCTAATCAGTGGTAGAGATTTTTAAATATTTATGCTAAATGTAGTGCATTTATACCTATCTAATTAATGGAAAAGAACGGGTAGAGCTTGTTGGTGACAATGAACGGCAATTTTGATTTTCAACTCTTCAATCCAAACCCTTTACTAGATCGATTTAAGCAACAGGTAAGAAACACCATAGAATTGTTAACTCAACACGGATGTCTTCTGCATTGGGTGAGACAACGTGTTGCTATGGAACGATCATTAGTCAAAAGTAGCTGACGACTCTGTAAATTCCAGTTTTGCTGTTGATTTAAAAAGACGCGAGTGATTGTGGCAGTTATTGTAGGTGGAAAACTTCCAACACCAACCAACGAGAATGTCTTCCATCAAAGATATTTTGCCACCATTTCCAACGTAAAGATCTTTATTTTAGGTTTGAGCTTTTTCGTCAGTTTAGAAAGGCTGTATTTAGCATTTTTTTGTCATTAGTGAATTTTAAAATTCTATAAAATAATAATATTAATTAATAAAATAAATCTTCTATAAAATTCTATTAGGTCTGGAATGAAAATTCTTAATTTTTATAACTTTCCAAGAAAGCGTAAAACAGCACATTACATTGTCCGAAAGTTTGAAGTTACAAAAAAAATGGAATTTCGTTACGCAGCATACCCAGCCATATAGAGCGTGGTGGTGAGTCATTTATGCAAAGTGGGAAGCATCGAGAGCTAATGATTTAACCGATTCAGACCCACAAATCTACTGATCCACAGTTAAGTCTACAGTTAGTTGATAAAGCGCAACTAATATTTTCTCGTACTTACATACTTGATTTCGTGATCTGTTACAATTTTATTGACTAGGACTTTTAGGACTTTAGATACATATATTCACTTAGTTTATAATTTATTTAAGCGGTTTCACACAATTTAAAGAGTTGTTAATTTAACTGGATAGCATGGTTGAGTGGAAACATTACTTCAAAAATGTTACTGTTTTTATTTTAAATAAAATTTCAAAGCTCTGTTAACAATAATAAAATTCCAAACATGTTTCAACGCGTCTTTAATTAATAATTTTCACTTTATTAGCTGCTGTACATGAAACATTTAATTTTTTTGTTTTTGAACGATGTACTGTAGCGGTCTTAATTCTTGGCTAAGTATTTGATTGTTTTAATTAACTTGGGTTCAATTTTTTTTTTATTTAACTTGGACGGTTTCTGCAAATATGATTGCAGCACTTCTTTTCGAAGCATATTTATTTCACTTATTACTTCGAAGCGAATTCATATAACTTTCCTTGCGGATTATGCCTTTTTTCTTCTAAGACTTTTACTACCAAGCATAAATTCAGAGTTTAGAAACACAATGAGTTTGCCAAAATTTCGCTTGCACCTTATACTATTTCTTCGACAAGCGGATTTACTTTACTTACTACCAAGAAGCAAATTCATGTAAGCCGCACGAGTGACTTTTTCTTCTGAGAACGTCAAGTACAAATCTTTTTTAGCGAATAAGGAGGGACTGAGGAAAAATACACACTAAGGGGGGTTCTTTATGCTTTGTTCTACCTGCGTAACTTATTTGTCTGCCAGTCTTTGTGGTGACAATTATGTATTTGTCTTTAGAAGCAGAGCTCGTTTTTAAGTTGGGAATCGTGCTTCCAATTAACAAGTCTGAATTCCTGTGGGAGTATATTTATTGTTAAAAGTAGTTCGTACTTCTTTATAAATTCTTCAACACTTATTTTGGAACTTCCCATCGGGTTCTTCAAAGGATGCTCTAAAGAATTTTCAGGGAATTCTAGTTTGTACTGGATTTGGAAATAACTTTACAAAGGATCTCGCCTTTTGTAATAACAATAGTAATTCAGGGTTTCTTGCTTTTATTAGGATGATTGTAATTTTCAGAAGAGCTAAGAGAAGCAATAGTTCTTGTTAAATCTATAACGTATATGTTAACAAGTTGTATGCAAAAAAGAAAGAATTAGGCTGGTTTAAAAAAATTTCGAAATTTCTTTCATTTGTAGAAGTTTTAACTCAATAACCTCACAATAGAAATTATGTATTTTTATTTCTGAAGTTTCCTGCACACTACAGAAATTTTAATATTTGCGATGTTTAATACTCAAGAAGATTGTTCAATTATATAAACGAGTTTAATTTTCTTTCATTTTTACTTGTTATATAAAACATAGCACTGGCATATAAGGCACTGTGAATGGTAAAATGACACTATGTTAAAATTGTTGGCACGATTTAATCATCCAACACTAATCTGCGTACACTGTTAACAACTGTGTAACGTTGCGTAATTCTTGAGTCAACGTTACTTCATTCATATTATGGAGTAAGCTGACTAAAATCCAATTACGTGCGGAAGTTTCCTTAAAACGCTATGTAAACCAGTGTACGGTGCTGTGCTACTCGTTTTTTTGCTACGTTTTGTGATTTATTAAATTAATTTTTTGAAACGCAACAAAAAAAAATCAACGTGGTCAACGAGAATTTCGTTCAAGATATCTCAAAATTCAAGAAAAGTTTAATTTTCATAGGTCAGTTTTTCCAGTTTGAAAATACGAAAAATAATGAAACGCCTCATCACGTCTGTAAATTTTCGCTTTTCATAATATAGACATCATACATGTTTTGGAAAAAATATAACAGTCATTATATTGTCACACATCTTTCATTGAAATATCATTTGTCTTAACTTTATTATAAATTGTTCACTTTATTGTATATTATTAATTTATTATATATATTTTATTATCTTATATTAACAAAAAAATTTCTTTGAAATTTCATTTCTTAACTTTATTATATACTATTCTTTTATAATGTGTTTTATTATTTTATGTTGTCAAACATCTTTCACTGACATTTCATTTATCCTCACTTAATTATATATTATAACTTTATTACATATTTTATTATCTTATATTGTCAAACATATCTCACTGAACTTCCATTTCTCTCCCTTTCAGACCCAACCCCTTCCACATAACAATTCATCCCCAGGTTGAGACTCACCAAGACGTTTCTTCATGAGACTAAGACGAATGGGTCGTGCATGCCGGCTCTCAGCTGCATCAGCTGCTACGCGCTCATCATCGCGGCCAGCTGCGGTATTTCGCGGGATGCTGAGGATCCTCATCTTCCAAGGGATGCTGCTCCGCGACATCTTTTGACAAATCGGTGATGGAGACGGTAAACGGCGCTGGAAAAATTGCCCTCAGTTTGTAGGTGTTTGTACGAAAATACAGCTGTTTTTCTAATTAAATGTTTGTCTAGTGGAAGATGTGTGTGTTACTGTCAAAATGAAGCATCCGTCAAAACTTTGAACTTATTGTTGGGGTCCAAATTTATTTTTGATTATTTGCATGATGGATTGTGTGTGCGATCAAAGTTAGTTTTTCTCAGTCGAAATGTATTTGATTCTTCACTTCGTCCATTTATTTAGGGCATCATTTAGTTTGATTTTTTACTTAAACTCAATAAGCGTGGGCCCGGGTTCGAATCCCGGTTAAGGAATGGATATTTGTGCTGTCCTGAGTACATGAGGAGAACGTGCTCGTTAAATCTGTGGGTCCGAAAGTCCTGTGGTCGGTCATTGCGCAGTTTACCGTGGGTGCAGGTGAGAAAATTGCCCCTCCCCTCGCAGCGACATGCCTAAATTTAGGAGGTGGCGCCATCTCGCAGCAGAAGTCAGACATCCACCCTCTCATGGGTACTCAAAGCCTTGTGCCAACGAATGCTACTGCAATCCTCTTGCCTTTCAGGTAGTTTTAGTTGGTTTGATCAAAATACCATTTGTAAACCAAATTGCCAATTATATTGTTTTAATTCACTGGTAATGCATAAAAAAATACTTAAAGCAAGAAATACAAATAATTTCTATTTAAATATTTGCTTAGTATAAGATCGTCAAAAATTTATTGTCAATGCTTATAGACAATTTCTGTTCAAAGTAAATGTAAGTCAAAACGTTTTTTAGATTATCACTTTAGTCAAAATCAATTTATTTCACCCAACTGGCTTTTTCTTTAATATTTTTAAAATTAAACTCAGCAAAAAAAACTCGGTTAATTAGCAGAATCTAGATAAGTTTTGATATTTATCGTTGCACAAACGTTTTTTTTTAAAACTCGATGCTTGTTTTAATTTTTTAACATAAACAAGTTTTTCTGATTTTTTCTCTTCAGATGTTCTCATACAAAAAAACTTCTGTTTCTCTAAAATAGAATGTTTGTGCAGTGTGTGATAGATTTTGTTGCTGTCAGAATAAAACGTGTCAAAGCTTTTTTTTATTTTAATAAAACTAAATTTGTTTTAGTTATTTCACTCAATCTAGCTAGATTAAATTAACAATCAGTTTGAAAACTAGTTTTATTTATTTAATGTATTATATAAAGTTTTAATTTGTTTTAAACTAAATTTGTAACGTTCAAGGACATCATTTTTGAGTCATTAATATTTGAGTAATCTTGAGTTTTTGAGTGTTTGATGTGTTGGTACCAAAAAGCTCTGTTTTTTCTATTAAGTATCTGCGCAATGTGAGTTATGTTTGTAGGTGTGACTTGCTGTTCAAATTAAACATCAGTTACAAATTAATTACATATATTTATCCCTTTCGTCTACACTTCATTTTGATAGGTTTTATAATTTAAACAATATTTTCTGAATAGAAAATTATTATTGTTATTATTATCGCTGTTGTCATCATCATTATCACCACCATCACCTCCCTCATCATCACCAACATCATCATCACCACCACCATCATCATCACTATCATCATCAACACCAACATCACCATCATCATCACAATCACCCCATTATTATTATTGTTGTCGTTGTTAATGTTGGTGTTCTTGGTGTTGGAGTTGGTGTTGTTGATGTTGGTGTCGTTGGTGTCGTTGTCGTCGTTGTCATTGTCGTCGTCGTTGTCATCGTCATTGTCATCATTATTATTGTCATTGTCATCATTATTATTGTCATTGTCATCATTATTATTATTAGTGTTATCATTATTATTGTTACTGTTATCAGTATTATTATTATTGTTATTGTTGTCATTGTCGTTGTTGTCGTTGTCATTGTCATTGTCATCGTCATCATCTTCGTCATCATCATCGTCGTCGTCGTCGTCGTCATCATCGTCATCGTCATCATTATTATTATCATTGTCATCATTATTATTAATATTGTTATCATCATTATTAATATTAATAATCAAAAATTTGGTTTGATAATTTCCCTTGTTAAGTATCGTTATAATTTCTTGCTTGCGTCATAATTTTTTTAAATTCTTGTGTTCCTTATCATTTTTATTTACTTACTATAATGGTAACAAATATAAAATTAAGTAAAGAATAAAAGCTTACTTTGAAAATCATAGTGATGATAATTTATTTTCCAACTTAAGTTTTCATTGAGGTATATTTTCATTTAAAGTTAATATCCTTCAACTGATACAAAATAGTTTTAAAAATACAAACGTATAGATTTATTTTTTACTTTAATTCATTAGAAAGTAGTTTTGGCTAAAAGCTATAAAAAAAGCTGTTTTCAGTTTTTAAAAATTTTAACTTTATAGGTGAAGAACTGTAAGCTAGATATTCAGTAGAAAGGAGTTTGTAATTTTATGTATTTGAATTAAATCATCAAAAAATTTCACTTAACGTTAAAAATTGTTTCATCGCCATTAAAAATCTAAAACAAACTCATTTTGAATAAACATGCAATTCATTTGTGGCAAATATTAGTACCCTATAAATTTTCTTATATTTGTGATGTAACCACTTTCAAAATATGCAGTTTGACTCAAGGCAAATTAGTCGACTATATAAATAAGATTATGGACAAAACTCATTGCATAATGATGAATATTGGTATGATTAAACAGACATTATAAATTAGAATAATCTTTGGTGTAATTATACAGTAAGAAAACAATCTAACGTTAAAGTTAATGATAATAAACATTTTCAACGCTAGTAAAGAAATTCGATTATTTAAATTAAGTATCCAAAATACGCATTGTTAATCTTTTGACTGTTGGGATAACATAAACAGTTACTTTTAATTATGGAACTATAAGTAATCTAAACTAATTAATTGGTTAATGGTTTCATTGGTAAGAAAAAGCTGGAAGTGACTCTGTATGGATTTTTATATATAAATTTGATAAAAGGTATTTTGCATTTTGATTACACTTATAGTTTTATATTATTACACCAGTAACAAAATAATAAATAACCATAATGATATGAAAATTATAAGAACACCACTGGAGTGCAACTAAAAGTCATAATAGGCACTGTAAAGAACTGTAAAATTTCAGCGCGTTTCGGGAAAATTTTTTACATCCACTTATTGTACAGTTTGCTATACAGAAAATTGAGGTTTCTAAACGTACAGAGTCACATGGCCAACTTACTCTATTACAGATAAGATAGGTAAATCCAATTCCTGCCAGTAAAGCAAACATTTCCGACGATACCACTAAATAAATTTTTCCATGACAAAATGATTGTAAATTAATGGAATTTTTTTAAAGTAACGATATAACTTTTCCAGCCATCTAAGTCTAATGGGATTTCATATGAGAAATTGCCCCTTCACAAATGAGGTACATAACTACTTAGACTAAGTCAAACGGCATTGTTTTATCACTCGATTATTATATGACTTCTTCGATTCGGGTAAAAAAAATTCCATCACCACAAAAACCATAACTATATTAAGTTGGAACTTCTAAAATATCCTCTGTATAATGGAAGCAATACGGATAGAAAAAGTATATTCTTTTTAACTCAAGTTTTCTACCAATAGCTACAAAACATGCCACAACTAGTGAAGAAATTACCTTAAATATAGCTTGTCACCATTAGGAACATTGGTATAACATTGGAGTGAAAAGGATAGCACTGGTGCAAAAATAAAACCCAGTTTGGACCAAAAAATGTATGTTACACTTTTGACAATTCCAAAACGTGGATTGTGTTTGGATGCAGAAGTAGTAATTAAATTTACAAAGAATCATATTTTCTTCTAATGAATATTCATGAATCATAATTTTGTACATAATAAGCTGATCAAATTTGTGTAAAAATGCAATTATTTTAAGAGGATTCTGTTATCATTAATGAGTTTATAGGCATCAGTATCAGTCATGTAAATGGCAGAATATTTTATCAGGTCATTGAGTTTTCTTTTTATTTATAAATAAATACTTTATTTAAATTATATAAAATAGCGTTAGAAAACCTACATCAATTATTATTGTCGAGAACCAGTAGCAAAAGTCAATATTCTCTTCCAAATTGTTCTTAATAATCTATTATTTACATTTTATGAGCAAGAGGGAAAAAATATTTTCTACAATGAAAATCATTAAATGCAGAATTGAACACAAATAAATTTGGATCTAATAACTAAGGCACCTTACCAATAGCTATTTTTCAAATTAAAGATTTTGTACAAATGGGTGTACTAATTGCAAGAAAGCTTGTGGCACAAGCAATCAAATACAAGGAAAAATTTTCTTCATAAAATTGAAATCAAAAGCTGAATGACAACCCAAATTAGTTAAGAATCATATTCGGAAATCAAACCAATGGTCATAAATACAATTGCCTATAAATATGTAATTGGTTCCAAGATTTAGTTTGTAAATTTCAGATTTCGTAACCTAGAGTTTGTTACAAGCGAATGCAAAATGAATCGACAAAACAAAAACAAAAAAACTTTCCGCTAAGTCAACTTCCCTCCAATACTAATATTGTTTATTTGCAAGTCACATTTATGAAAAGTCGTAAAAACTATTAAAAATAAATATGCGGATATAAACAATTTCCGTTTCAAAATATAGTTAAAAAAAACATCAGAGTTAGCAAATTAAAGGCTGATGCAACCGAGTGAACCAATGAGAATATTTTCTGCAAAAGCCATTACATCCAACATTAAAAATGCATTTTTTCATTTTAGTAAAAAAAAAAGTTAAATAATACAATTTGTAACAAGTTTAAAGATCTTGTTCGTTGTATCAGAGTTCGTAAATTAGAGGAGAGGTTTGTACACATGAATGAAAATTGTACAAAAAAAGAGGACTTTCACTAAAAGCAACTATCTTCTACTACCAAAAATAGTTATTCACACGTCACTTTCAAAAAGTTTTTAAAAAATAAAATGAAATAATACCAATAGGAACAGGTTTAATTTCAAGATCTAGTTCGTAAAACATCAGAGTTAATAAATTAGAGGTTGGCACAAAGGAATGTAAACTGTACTAATAAGAATACTTTTTACAAAAACAACTCCCCTCCACCGCTAAAAAATGAATATTCACACATCACTTACAAAAACTTTTAAAAATCTTTTTTAAGTGAAACAATGCCAATAGGAACAAGTTTAGTTCCAAGATCTAGTTTGCAAAATATAAGAGTTCGTAAATTAGAGAGGTTTGTGCAAACGAATGTAAATTGTTCCTACAAGAATATTTTCCAAAAAAGAAACTACTCTCAGACACTAAAAATGTTTATCCGCACGTCACACACAAAAAATATAGATATATTTTAAAAAGTAACAATTTTAAAAAGTCAAACTCCAAGACGCAGTACGTAAAATATCAGAGTTCGTAAATTAGAGGAGAGGTTTATAAACGAATGTAAATTGTACTAACAAGAATACTTTCGGCAAAAGCAACTCCCCTCCGCTACTAAAAATGTTTATTTACACGTCAAGCGCGCGAAAAAGAGCCCCAAAGTATTATGACAACCTCGCCAGCTCATCCCCCTCTCATTTTCCAAACGGATTAGGGGATATTTTCATTGGTGTCGCTTAGTTCGCTTTTGACACAAATGTGGACTTAAAACTGATGACTTTTCCGTGTGGCGGCGGCTTTGCTACTTTCCGACCCCTACAAACAGTAATGCCCGCTTCCCGTACTCTTCAAAGATGTTTTTGGCCCCTTTTTTCTGCAAGGGGGAAGTTATGAATTTTATATCCTCTTTAGTGTTGTTGCCAAATGTTTGTGAGGAGGTTTGCAACTCAAATCCTCAAGACGTTTTTTTTTCCCCATTTTGTAGAGTGTTTAGTTATATTAGAAATGGTTAAAAAAGTTCTGTTACTATAATAAAAAGGTATTAAAAAGTTTGTTCAAAGGGAAGCATGCACTTCGATTCCTTTTTATTTTCAAATGAATAATAATATTAATCTAGAATGTGGTATAAGCATATCAAAATATGATCGCATGATACTCAGAAAGAAAACTATATTTTTTCCCGACTTTTATTGTCACTTGTATACTTTGTATACCTAATTGTGAGAAGGTTGTGAAAAACCTTTAACTACCACTCCTTGTTATCCAAAGCTCTCCGTACATCGAAGTTTTTCAGCTTTATTAAGTTTTGTCGAATTCCATTATCCCTCTCTACATTATTGTATTGTCCAATCAAAATACACTTCCATTGCCTCACAAGTTGTAATAAATTTGCTTTACTCAGATCAGTAGTTTTCTACTTATAGACATTTCAAACCGTAACTTCGATCTGTTCATATAACGTAGAAGAAAACCTAAAGACTAGATCCAATCAAAGTAAACACAAGCTAATCAAATGGGCTTGGTCATTTTTTAAAAAAGTTATATTTTTGTATCAATGACATATTACTAACTTTTTAAGCGATAACAAGTTTCCCCTTTTTCAAAAACTTAAAGCTAATTTTCTCGTTTTCGCCTTTTTGTCACTTAACACGTTCTTCCACTAAGCTCTTCATCTCAGATACTACCTCTGAAATACCAAGCTTGATTGCATTTGTTTCCTTATCTTTGAGCCAATATACTGTCAAAAATTTTGATTTTCTTTTATTTTTCCATAATTAAAGCAAATTCGGAAAATTTTCTGACAAAAATTTATTCGAGAGGATTTCAATTGAAGTTTAAGAAAACAATAACAACACAAAAAAATGAAGCAAAAAAAAAATCAATGGAACACTACCCTGGTAGCACACCAATGTGGGTTCCACAATGTTGTGCAGGTGTTACTTTTATTAATATTGAGTTATGCCAATAATTAAAGGGAAGATAAATGAACTAGAATTAATTAAGGGCAGCTAAAATGCTGTTAAGATTAAGGGCTGATCTAGATTAAGTGGTAACAATTTTAATATAAATTAGTACTTGCGTTGTTAAGATTAAAATTTAATTAATTGCAATAACCATGGAATAACACAGATGAGACTTGTCAATTTACTAAAACAATCATTTATTTGTGACTGTGAACTTATGATACACAATGTTAAGTACTACAAGAAATTAAATTGATTCCGGAACACATTTTGAAACATGATGGACTTACCCCAGATGAACATGAACTGGACAGCCATGCTGGGTACTACGCCACTGAGTTAAGGGGCGTGAACACTGGAGGATGAGGGCTATATCGAAGGGGCTCGCGGTGGCGGGAGTAGAATGTCAAGAGGCTCGCTGCGGTGATGGTTATGATGCAGGGGCTCAATGGATGATAGCTATGTAGCGGAGGCTTGATGGATCCGGATATTTAGGACACGCCCCAGGCATGTAGGACATCTCAGGGTTGAAATCGTCAAGTTGATGCGGATGCTGCTGGTCCGGGAGGTTTACGGAAATGCCCCAGGCATGTACCTCTCAGTTGAAGTCATCAAGTAGAGGCGGACGCTGCTAGTCCCGTGGGTCAAGGAAATGCCCCAGGCATATAGGACATCTCACGGTAGAAGTCGTCAAGTTCATGCGGACGCTACTAGTTCGGGAGGTTTACGGAAATGCCCCAGGCATATACCTCACGGTTGAAGACATCAAGTAGATGCGGACAGGATTTTGGCTAGTAGCCGAGGGTTATTTCTTTCGAAGTGTATTTTGCTAACTTAGCCAAAGGGAGGTTAACTCCTTCAAATTTCAGCTTGCTGACTCTCGTTCTTTCTTATTGTTTCTTTCCTAGTCTCATTCTATATCTCCATCTCTCTCTCTCTCCGCCATTTCCTCCTTATTTGAGTCCGGGGTGAAAATCCCCTGTAGCCAATAAGAGCAAGACAACTCCCCCGCATATGCCCCTGGTCAAATCGTAGGCAAGTCCGTCCCACTATCGTCCCACTATCTACTTCTAGTGGTCAGTTCAGATGACTACCCCTTAAACGCTATAGGTTCATCCATGAGTATTGTTATCAAGATGTAGGGAGCATCTTCCCCCCACAAGCCATCAATTTCACCCACGCATGACTGAATTTTACCGTCAAGGGCTCACAAAAGTCCATTGTGAAAATAGTGTCAAAATCTCAGAGTTATAACTTGGAGGAATGCGACCACCTGAGCCAAAAGAACACCTGAGTCTAGGAATTCGACCTTGCTGTGACCCACCGAACTGAAAGTGTGAATTTTGCCTAATTAAGTGGCGATTATTGTTGGACGACTAAATCGTGCCAACAATTTATCGACTCGCCGTAGAAAAAAAAAGGCAAAAAAAAAAAAATTCCTGAGTTACGGGTATAAATGTGGCCACGAAAATTTCTTCAATGATCGCCAGTCGTAAGCCCATCATGTTTCAATAAATAGAGATAAGAAAACAGTCAAATGTAATAACAATATAATCGATAGAGTCCTTGCTGTTAAACAAAAGTCAATTACATACTTAAATCAATGAGATACCTCAGAGCAAGGAAAATAATAAATACAATTCTAGATTAATTACCCATAATCATATAGCCATGAAAGAAATGTCACAATAATAATAATGATAATATTAATAATAATAGTAATAATAATAATAATAATAATGAATAATTACCTGTTCTAGCGAGAAGTAAATAACAGGTTCTTATTTAAGGTGATAATATATTCTTACCAATTGTAGTATATATCAAATTGGCCTTAAGAACATAAATGCAAAATTTGTAATAAATAGCGATGAGTAAAATAAAATTCATTTGAAAAAAAAATTTCCCATTCATGTAGATCAGAATTCAATTATCTGAGTGGGCTTATAATTCACCTGAAATATGAACTTAAATGACACTGAATGCACTCATCGACTCAACCAGCAATTAGCTGGTGTTGTGAGCCGTAATTAGATGTACATAATTGGGTACATACAGTTTAAATTTTGTTTGTTGATATAAATAATTATAATAAAATGCAAGAAATTTGATTAAATAATATAAGTATACACATAAACTAATGATGAAACCCTGGACAAAATCATGAGTAAATAAGCAAATGAATAAATGTCTCATTATTATTTGGAATACACAATAATTCATAAAATAATTGTCCATTCTTGTTTCGAAAGGAGTAGAGTCTTTTATGAATGGCAAGGCATTGAGGTTTCCATTCCTCAATTGCATCGGGTGCATTTTAACTGCGTAATATATCTTTGAAAAAGTAACACTATCTGTCATTCTATCCAAAATAAATCGTTTGGAATAGCTTTCATTTGCCTATACCACCCTAGGCGGGCCGATCCTTGGAGTGTGAGAAAAGCCTCTTGGGGTGGCCTTCTCTCTGAAGAAAGGAGTCGGGGGGGATGAGAGTCATGCTGATTGTGAGCCCCTAAAATACAAATCTTAATCCCTGACGCCGCACCGTGTTACACCGAAACATACACTGAAATATGCTCGAGGGTGCCATTGTCAGTGTGTTGGAAAGCTAGACTTCTTGCAATTGTGGTCGTTGATTGACGAGGGAAAGTTCAGTCTATGCAGTAAATTGTCTGGGGATAGCGAAACCAACATTTATTGTCCGTTTTGAAATCTGCACAAGTGAAAAGTTTTGGGGTGGCTCTTCATCGACCAACAGTTCAGTTATTACTGAAAGCAAGCAATCATGTTCAAAATAAAATGTCCAGAATCAATTATATAAATAAATATTAAAATTCACCATAGTATAAATGAATACAATTTTATGTACGTATTGGTAAGAAATCCAATTAAAAAATTCTTCAAGCTATTAGTTCAATAGCCAAGGACGTATAAACATATATAGATAGATTATGTACATAATAACACATATGACCAATATCAAACATCAATTCCAAAATTTTTCTCATAACTATCAAATTACTAGAGAAAAGAATCTTATTTATAGTATTTATTCTTAATACTTTATAAAGGGGTCACGTCTAGTGACGTTAACCACTATACACAATTTTATCAAATAAATCAACCAAGGCAAACTTTTCTTTCACCTTGCCCAAAAGTATGTTAACAATTTAATTCCATCTAATTATTCATACATTGAAGCACTCTTCTCATTATAATTCCTGAATAAGTGCAATCCTTATTCAACATGTAATACCGGAAATTCATTTGTTAGCAAATGCAAAATTCTATTCAACGGATTATATACCGTGAAGTTTGTTTGCAAACATGATTCATGAACCCACACTTTTTGTCGGATTTCACTCTGTGTTTAAATTCAGTTATCGCAATTGTATTATTCTTCCAATTGTATGTTTCTTAAAAACATTTTATGTTTTTTTTTTTATAAACATTTGTTATGTTTTTCCTATAAATATTTTGTGTTTTTTTTCTTATAAACACTTTTATGTGTGCACTTTTAAATTTAATTCGGATCCCTGTCCAAAATTTCCTTTTTCTTTTCTTTTTTTTTTTTTTTTTTATGGTACCGATTTTCTCAAAATGGTTTGTAAAAGTACGCTAAATTCAACGTAACAATCTTCCCTATATTTTCAAGTAATGTCGTAAAATCTATCTTCGCAACGTAATAAAAAAAAAAAAACACGGCTTCAACAAGCCAAAAAGCAGCCCTCCAGAAAAATGGGGGTCCCTTTGATCGGCGCCTGCCTATCGGTGTGTGAGACCGAATTGCAAGGGATTAGCTTATGGCTATTCTTATTGCCGTGAGAAACTCCAATTATCGCTTTGAAGCCCCGTTCGTACTATATTGTAGTGCCTGCAGTAATTTGCAAACAACTATAGTTTACGATAGCGTCTTTTGCTTCGTAGAACATTCGTTCAGACCACATGGATAAGGTAAGTCACACGTTTCGTGCTCTTCATTTTTTTGTCATTCTTAAACAGCTTTACCTTTGATTCTCAGGTTTTTGCATTTATTTTCTCAAATTCATTCGAACAATTAGTAATTTAAAAAAAATGAAAGGAAAACTATTATATATGCTTATTAATCACGAAAGATAGTTTTCGTTTGCATAGGGAGAAGTAATCAATCACTAAAATTTTTGTTGTTGATTTGACTTATGCAAATTTTAATTTATTTTAAGAAGTTTAGTTTTGGTTTCTCGTGGAGCATTCATTAACCCATGGAAATTAATGTCAACTCCGCTAACATGACGTGCATTTAAATTTAGCAGCTCAGCGGTGATCAATCGCTATGGCCAATCCAAGTGACGTAATTTTAGCTATATTATTAAAGTAAGAGAAATTAAATGACTTAATTTGTTCATATTTTATAATGATTTTCAAAAGAAATTAACTAATTGAACTGAAGATTTGATTTGTTCTTGTATATAATTTGCTTTTATTTATTTTATTTGGGTAGCTTGAAGGACTATTAGCAGTGAGAATTACAGGAGGAAGCTGAAACGTTTGCTGGAAGAGATTTCACCGAAAATAATCCATCTATTTTCTTTTCCAGCCTAAATCTCTTTAAAATTGTTTAGGTTATAAAAAAGTATTGCTATTTTAGCATAGAAGTAGTTAATAGAATTTGTAACTATAATTTAGCATATGTGTTCGGAAGTAAAATTAAGTTACATCATATTATTCTTAATAGGTCTAATTGAAATTATGAAATTTGGAAAATTAATTATTAAATAAAATATTATGTAACATAGTTTAATAAAATTTTGTAGCATCATTAAGTAAAATTTTTTTTGTATCATTACATAATTGTGATGTAAGGTATAAACTAAAAGTCAATAGCAACTTAAGTAATTCGTTGAATGTGGTATTGGTTAGCGTTAAGATATTCAATAAATTTGATAAAAAAAAAATTCAGTTTTATTCAGAAAATTCTAACAGAAGATTTACCTAAGAAATTTATCTATTTATTGTAGATTAACGAGTTCAATTATTAATAATTAATTATGTTTTGTTGCAGCAATAAAATTAATTTTCTATCTTATACGAATATAATTTTAAACTGTTTAAGCTAAACTCAAGAAATGGCCCGCCTGACAGGCAAGGACTTTGAAAATGCACTAGCTTTTCGCTGGTCAAGCCCCATCAGGACAAAAAAACAAGAACCAGCCGAAAGCTTCCTGATGAGCCCGCAACCAGGTAGAATTTATCAGGATGGTCCATTTCTGCAACCAATAGGTAAGGTTTTTTTTTGTATACTTGTATATTGTTATTTCCATCAGTTTTGTTTGTATATTTAAAAATATAAACACAAGGGTAAAAAAATGTCGGCCGCAAGAACCTTCTTGCCCGCAGACATTCAAACCCCAAACACCACATTCCCAGGTGCGAAGAGAAGCACCTGCATTTAGTGTTTGACCATTAGTGTGGGGGGGGAGGGGAGGGGGGGGGTGAAAATGCCAACGCATTTGAAATTGTATAATATGCATAAAATATTTTTATGTTTGCAAAAATGTTTTTTTTATGTTAAATAAGACTGTAGTTTTGCCTGAAAAACTTATTTTAAGAAATGTTGTTTTAATGTAATTGAATGAAATTCTTATAATATTTTTGCTTATATTATATACACTATTCTAAACAAGTGATTTATTTGAATGTGGTTTGGTAAATTTAAAAAAAAAATGATTGTTATGCAATGAAATTAGGTATTACATAGTTTATTTTGAATAGAAATAATTTAATGACTTAGTATCTTTTCTCAAAATTAAATCTGCGCAATTTAGTGCAGTAATACTTGTTTTGATTATATGAGATAAAATTTGGCTTACATAGTTAACTTTGTCATATTTAACTGCTAGATTAAATAAAATTTTAGCGTAATTGAATTTTTATTTGGGAACGATCACCCTGGATCGGATATGATTTTCTTATGCGTAATTTAGTAGTTAGCATTAGTGAAATTTTCATTGGGTTATTTCAATTTTACCAGTAATGGATGAACTTAACTGAAAAAAAAAAAATGACACTTGTAATTGAAAATTAGCAATTTAAATTCTACGGAAACACTGCATAATGAAATTTTGAAATCTTACACATTAGTAATAAATTACCAGTTGTTTCAATGATAACCTTTAAATTTGATTTTACAATATTGCATGATGCAATATTTTAAAATTGTTTTGATAAGCAAAACCATAAGGGGAAAAAAAATACTTTAAAGTCCAATTAAATCGTCTTAAAATGATGTTATTTTTCGTAATTTAAGATTAAAGCACTTTTACTTAAATAATTAACAAAACATTTATTAAAAGAAATTATTTAACAAAACGTTTTAAATTAATCCTGCAGGGCTTGTGTGATTCGGTCAAGCCATTGAACAGCGACATGTTGGGCTTGATTTTGGGGAACCTTATGTGTATTTCGTGGTCTTAGGTTATAACGTGAAGAATTTTGTGGTGAGTTATCCTTGTCCCGTGAACCAGATTGCATCTTTGGGGAATAGATTTCCGTGGAGTCGGAGTCGTAATATATCTCTTGGTCTCGTTCATTTGTTTCGAAATTATCCACTTTTTGCTCTTGTTCGGGCGTTTCCGGGCGAGCTACAATTTTTGGTCCATTTTTTAAATTTGATTTAAGCAACTTGCTATGTCTTAGAAAATCGGCTAATGGTAATTCGTCGTCACTATCAAATTCGAATTTTGCATGCGGTTTTCTCTGGGGAGCCATATTATTTTCTGATTTTTCCAAATTTTTATCCATCGAAAATTGAGCCTTGCGCTCTTCGTATGGTATGAGTCGATCGGAGTTTACCTTCTGAATTTTTCCTTTGGGATTAGTAGTGTCAATGATAGAAAAGTTTACGGCGCTGTGCCGTTCAATTATTCGGAAAGGACCTTTATACGATCGTTTTTTGGGTAAGTTAGAGTTTCTGTCCATATCTGGACAATACAGAAAAACTAATTGTCCCACCTTAAAATCCTTCTCTTTAGCCTTTGCATGTTGATAGACTTCCTGTTTTTCGGATGTACTGACTATATTTTTCGTAACCATTTTATAAGCCTCCTGTAATTGAGATGTTTTTTTCTCAATATAACTAGAATAAGAGTCGTTAGAATTTTGTTTAGCTTCCAAGACAGTATGAGGCATGTTAATATCCCTTCCAAAAACCATGTAGCTAGGTTTATCTTTTATTACGGTATGAAAGGTATTATTATACACAAACGTGTAAAGTTCTAAATACCGATCCCATTGTTTATCTTCTCGGGCCCAAATTGAAATACTTTTCTTTATTTTCCCGTGAACGATTTCATTTCGCCCATTGCATTTGGGATTTAAAGCCGTCGTATATAATTTGGCTACGCCTAGACGACTAGCAACCTGTCGGAACATTTCCGAAGTGAAATTCGTTCCTCTATCTGTCAAGAGAGTTTCTGGGATTCCATATACAGTTATATATTTAAAAAAACAGTCTGACGTTTCCTGAGCAGATTGGGTTCGCATGGGAAAAGCAACCAAATATTTGGTGAAATGATCAACGAAGGTTATGAAGTATTTGTGACCTTTACTTGTCTCCGGTAACGGCCCAACCAAATCACAGGAAACCATTTGACTTGGCCGTGTAGGGGTAAAATTCCGCTGGATAGGTACCGGAGCTGTCATCTTGGGAGTTTTGAAAGCAATACAATCCGGACAAGTTTTAACAAAATGTTCGGCATCTGTGTACAACCCCTTCCAATAGAACTGTTCTCTTATTTTCTCATAGGTTTTTAAATGTCCAACATGGTTTAGGTGCGCAATTTGGAGAATATTAAATTTATACTTTTCAGGTATTACCAATTGAGTAATAGAATTATTTACATCCGGTCGTGGAGTCGCGCTTTTAAACTTATCGTTGTGCATTAATACTCCATCAGAAATAAAATATCTCTGTTCCGAAGGAGTTAATCGTTGCTTCCTTGTGTTGGATAATTTTGTAACTAAATGGGAAATAACTGGGTCTAATAGCTGCGCGTCTTTTATTTCCTGGAAAGTGGGCATGTCGACCTGGGCCAAATTAACTTGGTGGAAGTCTCTCGAAAATAAATCTGCGACTTGATTTTCAGAACCCGGAATTTTCTCAAAAGTAAAATCATAGTCATTAAGGAATAAAATCATTCTTGCCAATCGGTTGGCAGGATTTTCCAATTTTGTGATAGTCTGAATTGCGGAATTGTCACAACGAACTATAAAATGCCTTCCATAAAGATAATGCTTATAAGCTTTAACTGCCTCTTGAATCGCAAATAGTTCCTTTTCATGGATCGGCCATTTTTTTTGGTGGTCGACTAATTTTTTAGAAAAATATGAAATGGGAAGGATAACACCCGTTGCTTCATCTCTATGGCCTAAGGTGGCCCCGATACTTAAGTCCGAAGCATCCGTAGACAAAATAAATGTCTTAGAAAAATCAGGGTGTTGTAATATTGGGGGGCTGGACAGAGCGTCTTTTAGTGTGTCAAAAGCTATTTGTGCCGAAGGATTCCAAACGAATTTTTTTGTTTTCTTTGTAAGTTCGAATAGGGGCTCTGCTATTTTTGAAAATTGTGGAATAAATTTTCTATAGTACGAGGCTTGGCCTAAATAACGTTTTAATCGACGCGTAGTATTAGGGATTGGAAATTCTTGTATTTTCCTTATGTTTTCAGTTAAAGGTCGGATGCCATTTTTATCAACTTCATGTCCTAAAACTTTTATTTTTTTTAACATAAATGAACACTTGCTGGGGTTTAATGTAACACCCGCTTTTCTTAATTCCTGAAATAACATCCGCAATTTATACAACATCTCTTGAAAATCCCTAGTTCCTATCACAAAATCATCTAAATAATTAACTATGTTTAAATCTTTAATGGGGGCAATTATGGTATCCGTTAACCTTTGCATAGTTCCCGGACTGACATTTAATCCTTGTGGAAGTACACGATACATAAAATTTCCAAGTATCGTGCTAAAAGTTGTAAATTTGCGCTTATCTTCTGGCAAACGAATTTGAAAAAATGAGCTGTGAAGGTCCAAGTTAGTAAAATATTCGGATCCCTTTAGACTATCCAATAATTGATTAATTAGTGGCAATGGATAGTTTGCAAATTTCGTTTGATGGTTGAGCTGGCGAAAATCGATCACCTGTCTGTATTGGTCTCTTCCATCCTTAGATTTAGTCCGTTTTTTAATTAATATTAGCGGAAAAGATACCTCGGCATTACTGGGTTCCACAAGACCCGCTTCTAACAATTCCGTTATTTGCTCGCTTAGAACAGGCCTTAGCATTTGTGGAACTCCATATGCTCTTATAGAAGGCAAGTTTTCGCTTTTGACCGAAAATTAAGGGCAAACCTTATCAGTGCTACCAATGGTATACAGTCTTTTGCTAAAAATATCCGAAAATTCCATTAATAGATCAATTAATTTATTTTTATCATTAGTGTTTAAGTGGGTTAAATCAAAATCCGATGGTAGTAATTCTTCGCGTCTTAAAAGTTTGATTTCTTCCATATCTCTTACTTCAAAGTCAGATGAAATTGTGGCAACTTTCATTGACTTATTTAGATTTACAACGTTATTTGTGACATTTGTAACCAAGATTTGACAAATGTTATTAGATTTTACCGTGCAAATTGACTCTTCAATTTTAATGTTTTTATTATTAATTGGTTGAACTAAGATTTCTTCGCCAACGTTTTGATTAGTTTCAAGAACAATATTTACGATTTGTCTTTCTCCAGGTTGTAGGGTATATTTGTTTTGTAATTTTGCAAAATTATTTTTAACATTATTTATGTGACAAATGAAATTTGAATCCATCATATTTATTTGTGCATCATCAATATTTATCAATAGATTTTCAAAATCAATTTTTAATTTATTTGCTGTCATGAAATCATAACCTAATATTACACTGTAATTACTGCCAAAATTATTATTAACTACAAAAAAATTATGATAGAAAACTTTGTTTGCCAATTTTAATTGTATTTTATAGCATCCTAAAATTTGTAATTTTTCGCCAGAAATTGACTTTATGGTCGTTGGGTCATGTATTTTTTTTTATATTTCTATTATTTGCGATTTTCTGAAATTCCGTTTGACATATTAAACTTACACTTGCCCCACAGTCTATCAGAGCGATTACTTCAAGATTTGACAATTTAATTTTCGTAACCGGTAAGGAGCCAGTTATCCGATTAACGATCAAGTTTGAATTTACACTTTCTATTTTAATTGGGTCATGTTCAATGTGACCGCTTGGGATTCGAGTTTGACTCACAACCGAATCCCTTGCTAGTTTAAAAATCTTACTCGATTTCTTGAATCTGATCGATTCCGTGAATTATTTTCGTAGCCCCGAAATCTATTATTTCTCGAGGGTGACCGTCTTCGCTCGTAATTGTACCTGTCATAACGTGGCGTTAACTCTCTACGAAAGGGAGACCGCCTTTGGGTGTAATTGTTGGGGTAATGTCTATGATCCGAAGTTTGTTGATTTACGCCATTATAATATGTAGTTTGCGAATTTGCGTTATTATAATTTCCATTGTGGGGTCTGTTTTGTCTGTTTTCGTATTGTCTGGGGAAGCGTTGAGGAGCTCTGCCCCTAGTTTCTTGTGTATTATTTTGACTATTTCCTCTGAAATAGCAATGCTTCGCTGTATGATTTTTCCGTCCACAAATTTGACAAAGGACTGGCCTTGAAGAGGCCCCTTGATTAGAAAACTGTCCATTTCCGATGTTTTTATTTAACTTTAAATCATTAATTTCTTTAGTGAGGGAGCAAACAGCTTCATGTGTGCTCTGGGCATGCTGTTGAAGCAATTGCTCCAAATTTTGCTCGATTTTTAAGTTAGCTATTGTTTCCCCGGATAAGCCATCATTTAATTCTAATAATTCCGCATATTTAACCGCTTCATCAAATGTTTCGGGATCCTTTAAAAGAAGTGACCGTTTAAAATCTACCTTTACACCCTCCATAAATTTTGAAAGTTTTGTATCTTCAAAGAATTTTTTTACACTTTCGTCATTTATTTGTACTTTTCCTAGAAATTTTAAAGTCGCATTTGTTACTCGTGCCGCAAACTGTTTAATGCTTTCAGAGCCGTTCATTTTGCAATTCGTAAATTGTTGTTGGCGAGCAGCGAGGCTAGTTTTTGCGCTGAAAAATTCCAGAAATTTCTTACGGAATTCTGCGAAGTTCCCTTCGCCCGAAAATTCAAGCGATTGAATAATATGCGTTAAAGCATCACCTCTTATTCGGCTTTTAAATATTAACAATTTATCGTTGTCATCAGTTGCATCTAGGGTTTGGGCTAATCTATCGAACGTGTCAACGAAATATTGGGCAGTTACGGCAGATTCGCCATCAAACAAAGGTATTAAATTCGAGAACCCAGAAAGTTTGGACAAGGCTGGTGTGCTTTGTAATGGATTAATAATTGATGGAATATCCGTTCGGATATCCTCGTTAATTGGTAAACTAGGATTTGGGGGAGCCATTTTGATTTAAAGAAAATTCCTTTTAAGTAGGAAACAATTACACAAAACAAACAAAAAAATTAAATAAATAGAAATTAATCAAAAAAATCCAAAATTCAAATAGTTAAGAACAAATGAAACCGAAATTTTGTGTTGATAATGGTCATATGTTGCAGCGAAAGAGAAATAGCTTCTGTACGTCAATATTTAGAATTACTGTAAAATTATTTAAGCAATAACCAGTCTCATCTGAATCATTCCTTTCGATCCACAAAGTTTTAAATAAAAGCGGCACCATTGTTGTGCAGGTATTACTTCTATTAATATTTAGTTATGCCAATAATTAAAGGGAAGATAAATGAACTAGAATTAATTAAGGGCAGCTAAAATGCTGTTAAGATTAAGGGCTGATCTAGATTAAGTGGTAACAATTTTAATATAAATTAGTACTTGCGTTGTTAAGATTAAAATTTAATTAATTGCAATAACCATGGAATAACACAGATGAGACTTGTCAATTTACTAAAACAATCATTTATTTGTGACTGTGAACTTATGATACACAATGTTAAGTACTACAAGAAATTAAATTGATTCCGGAACACATTTTGAAACATGATGGACTTACCCCAGATGAACATGAACTGGACAGCCATGCTGGGTACTACGCCACTGAGTTAAGGGGCGTGAACACTGGAGGATGAGGGCTATATCGAAGGGGCTCGCGGTGGCGGGAGTAGAATGTCAAGAGGCTCGCTGCGGTGATGGTTATGATGCAGGGGCTCAATGGATGATAGCTATGTAGCGGAGGCTTGATGGATCCGGATATTTAGGACACGCCCCAGGCATGTAGGACATCTCAGGGTTGAAATCGTCAAGTTGATGCGGATGCTGCTGGTCCGGGAGGTTTACGGAAATGCCCCAGGCATGTACCTCTCAGTTGAAGTCATCAAGTAGAGGCGGACGCTGCTAGTCCCGTGGGTCAAGGAAATGCCCCAGGCATATAGGACATCTCACGGTAGAAGTCGTCAAGTAGATGCGGACAGGATTTTGGCTAGTAGCCGAGGGTTATTTCTTTCGAAGTGTATTTTGCTAACTTAGCCAAAGGGAGGTTAACTCCTTCAAATTTCAGCTTGCTGACTCTCGTTCTTTCTTATTGTTTCTTTCCTAGTCTCATTCTATATCTCCATCTCTCTCTCTCTCCGCCATTTCCTCCTTATTTGAGTCCGGGGTGAAAATCCCCTGTAGCCAATAAGAGCAAGACAACTCCCCCGCATATGCCCCTGGTCAAATCGTAGGCAAGTCCGTCCCACTATCGTCCCACTATCTACTTCTAGTGGTCAGTTCAGATGACTACCCCTTAAACGCTATAGGTTCATCCATGAGTATTGTTATCAAGATGTAGGGCATCTTCCCAACACAAGCCATCAATTTCACCCACGCATGACTGAATTTTACCGTCAAGGGCTCACAAAAGTCCATTGTGAAAATAGTGTCAAAATCTCAGAGTTATAACTTGGAGGAATGCGACCACCTGAGCCAAAAGAACACCTGAGTCTAGGAATTCGACCTTGCTGTGACCCACCGAACTGAAAGTGTGAATTTTGCCTAATTAAGTGGCGATTATTGTTGGACGACTAAATCGTGCCAACAATTTATCGACTCGCCGTAGAAAAAAAAAGGCAAAAAAAAAAAATTCCTGAGTTACGGGTATAAATGTGGCCACGAAAATTTCTTCAATGATCGCCAGTCGTAAGCCCATCATGTTTCAATAAATAGAGATAAGAAAACAGTCAAATGTAATAACAATATAATCGATAGAGTCCTTGCTGTTAAACAAAAGTCAATTACATACTTAAATCAATGAGATACCTCAGAGCAAGGAAAATAATAAATACAATTCTAGATTAATTACCCATAATCATATAGCCATGAAAGAAATGTCACAATAATAATAATGATAATATTAATAATAATAGTAATAATAATAATAATAATAATGAATAATTACCTGTTCTAGCGAGAAGTAAATAACAGGTTCTTATTTAAGGTGATAATATATTCTTACCAATTGTAGTATATATCAAATTGGCCTTAAGAACATAAATGCAAAATTTGTAATAAATAGCGATGAGTAAAATAAAATTCATTTGAAAAAAAAATTTCCCATTCATGTAGATCAGAATTCAATTATCTGAGTGGGCTTATAATTCACCTGAAATATGAACTTAAATGACACTGAATGCACTCATCGACTCAACCAGCAATTAGCTGGTGTTGTGAGCCGTAATTAGATGTACATAATTGGGTACATACAGTTTAAATTTTGTTTGTTGATATAAATAATTATAATAAAATGCAAGAAATTTGATTAAATAATATAAGTATACACATAAACTAATGATGAAACCCTGGACAAAATCATGAGTAAATAAGCAAATGAATAAATGTCTCATTATTATTTGGAATACACAATAATTCATAAAATAATTGTCCATTCTTGTTTCGAAAGGAGTAGAGTCTTTTATGAATGGCAAGGCATTGAGGTTTCCATTCCTCAATTGCATCGGGTGCATTTTAACTGCGTAATATATCTTTGAAAAAGTAACACTATCTGTCATTCTATCCAAAATAAATCGTTTGGAATAGCTTTCATTTGCCTATACCACCCTAGGCGGGCCGATCCTTGGAGTGTGAGAAAAGCCTCTTGGGGTGGCCTTCTCTCTGAAGAAAGGAGTCGGGGGGGATGAGAGTCATGCTGATTGTGAGCCCCTAAAATACAAATCTTAATCCCTGACGCCGCACCGTGTTACACCGAAACATACACTGAAATATGCTCGAGGGTGCCATTGTCAGTGTGTTGGAAAGCTAGACTTCTTGCAATTGTGGTCGTTGATTGACGAGGGAAAGTTCAGTCTATGCAGTAAATTGTCTGGGGATAGCGAAACCAACATTTATTGTCCGTTTTGAAATCTGCACAAGTGAAAAGTTTTGGGGTGGCTCTTCATCGACCAACAGTTCAGTTATTACTGAAAGCAAGCAATCATGTTCAAAATAAAATGTCCAGAATCAATTATATAAATAAATATTAAAATTCACCATAGTATAAATGAATACAATTTTATGTACGTATTGGTAAGAAATCCAATTAAAAAATTCTTCAAGCTATTAGTTCAATAGCCAAGGACGTATAAACATATATAGATAGATTATGTACATAATAACACATATGACCAATATCAAACATCAATTCCAAAATTTTTCTCATAACTATCAAATTACTAGAGAAAAGAATCTTATTTATAGTATTTATTCTTAATACTTTATAAAGGGGTCACGTCTAGTGACGTTAACCACTATACACAATTTTATCAAATAAATCAACCAAGGCAAACTTTTCTTTCACCTTGCCCAAAAGTATGTTAACAATTTAATTCCATCTAATTATTCATACATTGAAGCACTCTTCTCATTATAATTCCTGAATAAGTGCAATCCTTATTCAACATGTAATACCGGAAATTCATTTGTTAGCAAATGCAAAATTCTATTCAACGGATTATATACCGTGAAGTTTGTTTGCAAACATGATTCATGAACCCACACTTTTTGTCGGATTTCACTCTGTGTTTAAATTCAGTTATCGCAATTGTATTATTCTTCCAATTGTATGTTTCTTAAAAACATTTTATGTTTTTTTTTTTTATAAACATTTGTTATGTTTTTCCTATAAATATTTTGTGTTTTTTTTCTTATAAACACTTTTATGTGTGCACTTTTAAATTTAATTCGGATCCCTGTCCAAAATTTCCTTTTTCTTTTCTTTTTTTTTTTATGGTACCGATTTTCTCAAAATGGTTTGTAAAAGTACGCTAAATTCAACGTAACAATCTTCCCTATATTTTCAAGTAATGTCGTAAAATCTATCTTCGCAACGTAATAAAAAAAAACACGGCTTCAACAAGCCAAAAAGCAGCCCTCCAGAAAAATGGGGGTCCCTTTGATCGGCGCCTGCCTATCGGTGTGTGAGACCGAATTGCAAGGGATTAGCTTATGGCTATTCTTATTGCCGTGAGAAACTCCAATTATCGCTTTGAAGCCCCGTTCGTACTATATTGTAGTGCCTGCAGTAATTTGCAAACAACTATAGTTTACGATAGCGTCTTTTGCTTCGTAGAACATTCGTTCAGACCACATGGATAAGGTAAGTCACACGTTTCGTGCTCTTCATTTTTTTGTCATTCTTAAACAGCTTTACCTTTGATTCTCAGGTTTTTGCATTTATTTTCTCAAATTCATTCGAACAATTAGTAATTAAAAAAAAATGAAAGGAAAACTATTATATATGCTTATTAATCACGAAAGATAGTTTTCGTTTGCATAGGGAGAAGTAATCAATCACTAAAATTTTTGTTGTTGATTTGACTTATGCAAATTTTAATTTATTTTAAGAAGTTTAGTTTTGGTTTCTCGTGGAGCATTCATTAACCCATGGAAATTAATGTCAACTCCGCTAACATGACGTGCATTTAAATTTAGCAGCTCAGCGGTGATCAATCGCTATGGCCAATCCAAGTGACGTAATTTTAGCTATATTATTAAAGTAAGAGAAATTAAATGACTTAATTTGTTCATATTTTATAATGATTTTCAAAAGAAATTAACTAATTGAACTGAAGATTTGATTTGTTCTTGTATATAATTTGCTTTTATTTATTTTATTTGGGTAGCTTGAAGGACTATTAGCAGTGAGAATTACAGGAGGAAGCTGAAACGTTTGCTGGAAGAGATTTCACCGAAAATAATCCATCTATTTTCTTTTCCAGCCTAAATCTCTTTAAAATTGTTTAGGTTATAAAAAAGTATTGCTATTTTAGCATAGAAGTAGTTAATAGAATTTGTAACTATAATTTAGCATATGTGTTCGGAAGTAAAATTAAGTTACATCATATTATTCTTAATAGGTCTAATTGAAATTATGAAATTTGGAAAATTAATTATTAAATAAAATATTATGTAACATAGTTTAATAAAATTTTGTAGCATCATTAAGTAAAATTTTTTTTGTATCATTACATAATTGTGATGTAAGGTATAAACTAAAAGTCAATAGCAACTTAAGTAATTCGTTGAATGTGGTATTGGTTAGCGTTAAGATATTCAATAAATTTGATAAAAAAAAAATTCAGTTTTATTCAGAAAATTCTAACAGAAGATTTACCTAAGAAATTTATCTATTTATTGTAGATTAACGAGTTCAATTATTAATAATTAATTATGTTTTGTTGCAGCAATAAAATTAATTTTCTATCTTATACTAATATAATTTTAAACTGTTTAAGCTAAACTCAAGAAATGGCCCGCCTGACCAGGCATGGCCCGCCTGGTCAAGCCCCATCAGGACAAAAAAACAAGAACCAGCCGAAAGCTTCCTGATGAGCCCGCAACCAGGTAGAATTTATCAGGATGGTCCATTTCTGCAACCAATAGGTAAGGTTTTTTTTTGTATACTTGTATATTGTTATTTCCATCAGTTTTGTTTGTATATTTAAAAATATAAACACAAGGGTAAAAAAATGTCGGCCGCAAGAACCTTCTTGCCCGCAGACATTCAAACCCCAAACACCACATTCCCAGGTGCGAAGAGAAGCACCTGCATTTAGTGTTTGACCATTAGTGTGGGGGGGGAGGGGAGGGGGGGGGGTGAAAATGCCAACGCATTTGAAATTGTATAATATGCATAAAATATTTTTATATGTTTGCAAAAATGTTTTTTTTATGTTAAATAAGACTGTAGTTTTGCCTGAAAAACTTATTTTAAGAAATGTTGTTTTAATGTAATTGAATGAAATTCTTATAATATTTTTGCTTATATTATATACACTATTCTAAACAAGTGATTTATTTGAATGTGGTTTGGTAAATTTAAAAAAAAATGATTGTTATGCAATGAAATTAGGTATTACATAGTTTATTTTGAATAGAAATAATTTAATGACTTAGTATCTTTTCTCAAAATTAAATCTGCGCAATTTAGTGCAGTAATACTTGTTTTGATTATATGAGATAAAATTTGGCTTACATAGTTAACTTTGTCATATTTAACTGCTAGATTAAATAAAATTTTAGCGTAATTTAATTTTTATTTGGGAACGATCACCCTGGATCGGATATGATTTTCTTATGCGTAATTTAGTAGTTAGCATTAGTGAAATTTTCATTGGGTTATTTCAATTTTACCAGTAATGGATGAACTTAACTGAAAAAAAAAAAAATGACACTTGTAATTGAAAATTAGCAATTTAAATTCTACGGAAACACTGCATAATGAAATTTTGAAATCTTACACATTAGTAATAAATTACCAGTTGTTTCAATGATAACCTTTAAATTTGATTTTACAATATTGCATGATGCAATATTTTAAAATTGTTTTGATAAACAAAACCATAAGGGGAAAAAATACTTTAAAGTCCAATTAAATCGTCTTAAAATGATGTTATTTTTCGTAATTTAAGATTAAAGCACTTTTACTTAAATAATTAACAAAACATTTATTAAAAGAAATTATTTAACAAAACGTTTTAAATTAATCCTGCAGGGCTTGTGTGATTCGGTCAAGCCATTGAACAGCGACATGTTGGGCTTGATTTTGGGGAACCTTATGTGTATTTCGTGGTCTTAGGTTATAACGTGAAGAATTTTGTGGTGAGTTATCCTTGTCCCGTGAACCAGATTGCATCTTTGGGGAATAGATTTCCGTGGAGTCGGAGTCGTAATATATCTCTTGGTCTCGTTCATTTGTTTCGAAATTATCCACTTTTTGCTCTTGTTCGGGCGTTTCCGGGCGAGCTACAATTTTTGGTCCATTTTTTAAATTTGATTTAAGCAACTTGCTATGTCTTAGAAAATCGGCTAATGGTAATTCGTCGTCACTATCAAATTCGAATTTTGCATGCGGTTTTCTCTGGGGAGCCATATTATTTTCTGATTTTTCCAAATTTTTATCCATCGAAAATTGAGCCTTGCGCTCTTCGTATGGTATGAGTCGATCGGAGTTTACCTTCTGAATTTTTCCTTTGGGATTAGTAGTGTCAATGATAGAAAAGTTTACGGCGCTGTGCCGTTCAATTATTCGGAAAGGACCTTTATATGATCGTTTTTTGGGTAAGTTAGAGTTTCTGTCCATATCTGGACAATACAGAAAAACTAATTGTCCCACCTTAAAATCCTTCTCTTTAGCCTTTGCATGTTGATAGACTTCCTGTTTTTCGGATGCACTGACTATATTTTTCGTAACCATTTTATAAGCCTCCTGTAATTGAGATGTTTTTTTCTCAATATAACTAGAATAAGAGTCGTTAGAATTTTGTTTAGCTTCCAAGACAGTATGAGGCATGTTAATATCCCTTCCAAAAACCATGTAGCTAGGTTTATCTTTTATTACGGTATGAAAGGTATTATTATACACAAACGTGTAAAGTTCTAAATACCGATCCCATTGTTTATCTTCTCGGGCCCAAATTGAAATACTTTTCTTTATTTTCCCGTGAACGATTTCATTTCGCCCATTGCATTTGGGATTTAAAGCCGTCGTATATAATTTGGCTACGCCTAGACGACTAGCAACCTGTCGGAACATTTCCGAAGTGAAATTCGTTCCTCTATCTGTCAAGAGAGTTTCTGGGATTCCATATACAGTTATATATTTAAAAAAACAGTCTGACGTTTCCTGAGCAGATTGGGTTCGCATGGGAAAAGCAACCAAATATTTGGTGAAATGATCAACGAAGGTTATGAAGTATTTGTGACCTTTACTTGTCTCCGGTAACGGCCCAACCAAATCACAGGAAACCATTTGACTTGGCCGTGTAGGGGTAAAATTCCGCTGGATAGGTACCGGAGCTGTCATCTTGGGAGTTTTGAAAGCAATACAATCCGGACAAGTTTTAACAAAATGTTCGGCATCTGTGTACAACCCCTTCCAATAGAACTGTTCTCTTATTTTCTCATAGGTTTTTAAATGTCCAACATGGTTTAGGTGCGCAATTTGGAGAATATTAAATTTATACTTTTCAGGTATTACCAATTGAGTAATAGAATTATTTACATCCGGTCGTGGAGTCGCGCTTTTAAACTTATCGTTGTGCATTAATACTCCATCAGAAATAAAATATCTCTGTTCCGAAGGAGTTAATCGTTGCTTCCTTGTGTTGGATAATTTTGTAACTAAATGGGAAATAACTGGGTCTAATAGCTGCGCGTCTTTTATTTCCTGGAAAGTGGGCATGTCGACCTGGGCCAAATTAACTTGGTGGAAGTCTCTCGAAAATAAATCTGCGACTTGATTTTCAGAACCCGGAATTTTCTCAAAAGTAAAATCATAGTCATTAAGGAATAAAATCATTCTTGCCAATCGGTTGGCAGGATTTTCCAATTTTGTGATAGTCTGAATTGCGGAATTGTCACAACGAACTATAAAATGCCTTCCATAAAGATAATGCTTATAAGCTTTAACTGCCTCTTGAATCGCAAATAGTTCCTTTTCATGGATCGGCCATTTTTTTTGGTGGTCGACTAATTTTTTAGAAAAATATGAAATGGGAAGGATAACACCCGTTGCTTCATCTCTATGGCCTAAGGTGGCCCCGATACTTAAGTCCGAAGCATCCGTAGACAAAATAAATGTCTTAGAAAAATCAGGGTGTTGTAATATTGGGGGGCTGGACAGAGCGTCTTTTAGTGTGTCAAAAGCTATTTGTGCCGAAGGATTCCAAACGAATTTTTTTGTTTTCTTTGTTAGTTCGAATAGGGGCTCTGCTATTTTTGAAAATTGTGGAATAAATTTTCTATAGTACGAGGCTTGGCCTAAATAACGTTTTAATCGACGCGTAGTATTAGGGATTGGAAATTCTTGTATTTTCCTTATGTTTTCAGTTAAAGGTCGGATGCCATTTTTATCAACTTCATGTCCTAAAACTTTTATTTTTTTTAACATAAATGAACACTTGCTGGGGTTTAATGTAACACCCGCTTTTCTTAATTCCTGAAATAACATCCGCAATTTATACAACATCTCTTGAAAATCCCTAGTTCCTATCACAAAATCATCTAAATAATTAACGATGTTTAAATCTTTAATGGGGGCAATTATGGTATCCGTTAACCTTTGCATAGTTCCCGGACTGACATTTAATCCTTGTGGAAGTACACGATACATAAAATTTCCAAGTATCGTGCTAAAAGTTGTAAATTTGCGCTTATCTTCTGGCAAACGAATTTGAAAAAATGAGCTGTGAAGGTCCAAGTTAGTAAAATATTCGGATCCCTTTAGACTATCCAATAATTGATTAATTAGTGGCAATGGATAGTTTGCAAATTTCGTTTGATGGTTGAGCTGGCGAAAATCGATCACCTGTCTGTATTGGTCTCTTCCATCCTTAGATTTAGTCCGTTTTTTAATTAATATTAGCGGAAAAGATACCTCGGCATTACTGGGTTCCACAAGACCCGCTTCTAACAATTCCGTTATTTGCTCGCTTAGAACAGGCCTTAGCATTTGTGGAACTCCATATGCTCTTATAGAAGGCAAGTTTTCGCTTTTGACCGAAAATTCAGGGCAAACCTTATCAGTGCTACCAATGGTATACAGTCTTTTGCTAAAAATATCCGAAAATTCCATTAATAGATCAATTAATTTATTTTTATCATTAGTGTTTAAGTGGGTTAAATCAAAATCCGATGGTAGTAATTCTTCGCGTCTTAAAAGTTTGATTTCTTCCATATCTCTTACTTCAAAGTCAGATGAAATTGTGGCAACTTTCATTGACTTATTTAGATTTACAACGTTATTTGTGACATTTGTAACCAAGATTTGACAAATGTTATTAGATTTTACCGTGCAAATTGACTCTTCAATTTTAATGTTTTTATTATTAATTGGTTGAACTAAGATTTCTTCGCCAACGTTTTGATTAGTTTCAAGAACAATATTTACGATTTGTCTTTCTCCAGGTTGTAGGGTATATTTGTTTTGTAATTTTGCAAAATTATTTTTAACATTATTTATGTGACAAATGAAATTTGAATCCATCATATTTATTTGTGCATCATCAATATTTATCAATAGATTTTCAAAATCAATTTTTAATTTATTTGCTGTCATGAAATCATAACCTAATATTACACTGTAATTACTGCCAAAATTATTATTGACTACAAAAAAATTATGATAGAAAACTTTGTTTGCCAATTTTAATTGTATTTTATAGCATCCTAAAATTTGTAATTTTTCGCCAGAAATTGACTTTATGGTCGTTGGGTCATGTATTTTTTTTATATTTCTATTATTTGCGATTTTCTGAAATTCCGTTTGACATATTAAACTTACACTTGCCCCACAGTCTATCAGAGCGATTACTTCAAGATTTGACAATTTAATTTTCGTAACCGGTAAGGAGCCAGTTATCCGATTAACGATCAAGTTTGAATTTACACTTTCTATTTTAATTGGGTCATGTTCAATGTGACCGCTTGGGATTCGAGTTTGACTCACAACCGAATCCCTTGCTAGTTTAAAAATCTTACTCGATTTCTTGAATCTGATCGATTCCGTGAATTATTTTCGTAGCCCCGAAATCTATTATTTCTCGAGGGTGACCGTCTTCGCTCGTAATTGTACCTGTCATAACGTGGCGTTAACTCTCTACGAAAGGGAGACCGCCTTTGGGTGTAATTGTTGGGGTAATGTCTATGATCCGAAGTTTGTTGATTTACGCCATTATAATATGTAGTTTGCGAATTTGCGTTATTATAATTTCCATTGTGGGGTCTGTTTTGTCTGTTTTCGTATTGTCTGGGGAAGCGTTGAGGAGCTCTGCCCCTAGTTTCTTGTGTATTATTTTGACTATTTCCTCTGAAATAGCAATGCTTCGCTGTATGATTTTTCCGTCCACAAATTTGACAAAGGACTGGCCTTGAAGAGGCCCCTTGATTAGAAAACTGTCCATTTCCGATGTTTTTATTTAACTTTAAATCATTAATTTCTTTAGTGAGGGAGCAAACAGCTTCATGTGTGCTCTGGGCATGCTGTTGAAGCAATTGCTCCAAATTTTGCTCGATTTTTAAGTTAGCTATTGTTTCCCCGGATAAGCCATCATTTAATTCTAATAATTCCGCATATTTAACCGCTTCATCAAATGTTTCGGGATCCTTTAAAAGAAGTGACCGTTTAAAATCTACCTTTACACCCTCCATAAATTTTGAAAGTTTTGTATCTTCAAAGAATTTTCTTACACTTTCGTCATTTATTTGTACTTTTCCTAGAAATTTTAAAGTCGCATTTGTTACTCGTGCCGCAAACTGTTTAATGCTTTCAGAGCCGTTCATTTTGCAATTCGTAAATTGTTGTTGGCGAGCAGCGAGGCTAGTTTTTGCGCTGAAAAATTCCAGAAATTTCTTACGGAATTCTGCGAAGTTCCCTTCGCCCGAAAATTCAAGCGATTGAATAATATGCGTTAAAGCATCACCTCTTATTCGGCTTTTAAATATTAACAATTTATCGTTGTCATCAGTTGCATCTAGGGTTTGGGCTAATCTATCGAACGTGTCAACGAAATATTGGGCAGTTACGGCAGATTCGCCATCAAACAAAGGTATTAAATTCGAGAACCCAGAAAGTTTGGACAAGGCTGGTGTGCTTTGTAATGGATTAATAATTGATGGAATATCCGTTCGGATATCCTCGTTAATTGGTAAACTAGGATTTGGGGGAGCCATTTTGATTTAAAGAAAATTCCTTTTAAGTAGGAAACAATTACACAAAACAAACAAAAAAATTAAATAAATAGAAATTAATCAAAAAAATCCAAAATTCAAATAGTTAAGAACAAATGAAACCGAAATTTTGTGTTGATAATGGTCATATGTTGCAGCGAAAGAGAAATAGCTTCTGTACGTCAATATTTAGAATTACTGTAAAATTATTTAAGCAATAACCAGTCTCATCTGAATCATTCCTTTCGATCCACAAAGTTTTAAATAAAAGCGGCACCATTGTTGTGCAGGTATTACTTCTATTAATATTTAGTTATGCCAATAATTAAAGGGAAGATAAATGAACTAGAATTAATTAAGGGCAGCTAAAATGCTGAAAAGATTAAGGGCTAAGATTAAGGGCTGTTAAGATTAAAATTTAATTAATTGCAATAACCATGGAATAACACAGATGAGACTTGTCAATTTACTAAAACAATCATTTATTTGTGACTGTGAACTTATGATACACAATGTTAAGTACTACAAGAAATTAAATTGATTCCGGAACACATTTTGAAACATGATGGACTTACCCCAGATGAACATGAACTGGACAGCCATGCTGGGTACTACGCCACTGAGTTAAGGGGCGTGAACACTGGAGGATGAGGGCTATATCGAAGGGGCTCGCGGTGGCGGGAGTAGAATGTCAAGAGGCTCGCTGCGGTGATGGTTATGATGCAGGGGCTCAATCGATGATAGCTATGTAGCGGAGGCTTGATGGATCCGGATATTTAGGACACGCCCCAGGCATGTAGGACATCTCAGGGTTGAAATCGTCAAGTTGATGCGGATGCTGCTGGTCCGGGAGGTTTACGGAAATGCCCCAGGCATGTACCTCTCAGTTGAAGTCATCAAGTAGAGGCGGACGCTGCTAGTCCCGTGGGTCAAGGAAATGCCCCAGGCATATAGGACATCTCACGGTAGAAGTCGTCAAGTTCATGCGGACGCTACTAGTTCGGGAGGTTTACGGAAATGCCCCAGGCATATACCTCACGGTTGAAGACATCAAGTAGATGCGGACAGGATTTTGGCTAGTAGCCGAGGGTTATTTCTTTCGAAGTGTATTTTGCTAACTTAGCCAAAGGGAGGTTAACTCCTTCAAATTTCAGCTTGCTGACTCTCGTTCTTTCTTATTGTTTCTTTCCTAGTCTCATTCTATATCTCCATCTCTCTCTCTCTCCGCCATTTCCTCCTTATTTGAGTCCGGGGTGAAAATCCCCTGTAGCCAATAAGAGCAAGACAACTCCCCCGCATATGCCCCTGGTCAAATCGTAGGCAAGTCCGTCCCACTATCGTCCCACTATCTACTTCTAGTGGTCAGTTCAGATGACTACCCCTTAAACGCTATAGGTTCATCCATGAGTATTGTTATCAAGATGTAGGGAGCATCTTCCCCCCACAAGCCATCAATTTCACCCACGCATGACTGAATTTTACCGTCAAGGGCTCACAAAAGTCCATTGTGAAAATAGTGTCAAAATCTCAGAGTTATAACTTGGAGGAATGCGACCACCTGAGCCAAAAGAACACCTGAGTCTAGGAATTCGACCTTGCTGTGACCCACCGAACTGAAAGTGTGAATTTTGCCTAATTAAGTGGCGATTATTGTTGGACGACTAAATCGTGCCAACAACAAGGTCCGACGTGGGCCCACGTGGTTCAGATGGGCACTGGTGGGGCCCATCAGCCCATCACCAAACCATGTGAATCCCATGTACTCAATTACGAAAAAATATACTTAAAATATTATTTATTTTGTATTAATTAAGTGACATTACTGTATTTGGATGCTGAAAACTTTATATTTTACGCTTTTTCTAGAAAAAAAATAGAACCATATGGATCTACGTGGAACAATATGGGCAACCCATATAGATTTCTGTGGGCTATCCATACCAGGCCCACGACATTAAATAAAGTAGTTTAGAACTCTGTTTTAATTCTTAGTTAAATGAACTGTTTATAGCTTAAGGTAGGCGAATACCCAAAATTCTAAAATTTTTACTATTACTTTAATCTTTTCCAAATTTGGCATAGTGATTTCAAATATAAGGAACAATGCTGGGCAATTTTTTTTATTTAAATATAAATGATTTATTTTAAACGGTGTTTTTCAACTAAAAAAAGGGGTTTACGCCAAAACTTCTAGCATAAAAAGTTTTACATTAATTTACAAGAAATTTTTCACAGATGCTATTTCAATATATATCTGTGCCATGAACCTCTAACATCTGGTGTAAGTATACAAGTTTTTTTTAAAAAAAATTGTCCAAGTGTATAAGTTAATCGAAAAAAATCCTTTTTTTTGTGGTTAATTTATAACATTTTTCTTAATAACTTTTTTTCTTGTAATTTGTATGTAATTCTAGAGGGTCATTGCATGTATCAGTTCAAAACGAAAGAATTTAACACATAATAAATGTTCATAGGATGAAAATTCAATGTGGTAGACTTGTTGGCGTAAACCTCTTTTTTGAGCACCGTTTAAAATAAATAAATTATATTTTAATAAAAACCAAAGTCTAAATAGTATTACAGATATTCATTATATTTGAAATCACTATGCCAAATTTTTAAAAGATTAAAGCAATGGTAAAAATTTTAGAATTTTGGGAAATTTTGGGTATTCGCCTACCTTAAATAAAATAGGTTTCATTGTTAACTAAAAATTATTGTACCACAAAAATATACACAAGCAAATTATTTTAAATTAATTAATCAATTCAAATATAATTATATTTGATAAACAAAATAAATACAATGAATTTCATTTTATAATAATTGATGTTGTTCAGTATACCGAAGCATAGAAAATAATATTAGTACAATTTATAGCCTATTTTAATAAATCCGAGCTTTATAGAAAAATCCAAATGGATATATGGGTCAACCCAGGTTTGTCAATGTGGGATTGCCCATCTGTATCTATATGGATTGCCCATCATCTGTCTTATAAAGTGAAGCTGCTGTCAAAATAGTTTTTTTTTAATCTTCCAACTGTATATTATGCATATTTGTAAAATGTATACATTGTTTCGGTATATTATTTACTAATAAAGAAATCGTTAACTTAAGGGGTCACAGGAGTCTTAAAAATGTGCAAAGAAGATACTACATAGCATAGTTTGATCTCTCTTGTAATTTTTTAACTACTCAATAAATGAGTATAATTTTTTTATATGTAATTATACAAGATTTATTTATTATAAAACAAGTTTTAAAATTTATAAAACTTTAGCCAAAACTAAAATAAATGATATTAAACATGAAGGTACTTGAACACACTGTGATTAGGCTTGCGCGGCAAATTGTGAGGTCAAAATTGAAAAAATGACCAAGAAAATGACTTTATATTGTACAAATATGTACAGACTAGGACTTATACCTAAATTCTCAGCTCAATTTCAATTAGAAATTATTTTTTTAAAAATTTAAAATCAAAATTTTTAATTTTTTAATAATTTTTTTAGAAAAAAGTTCTTAAAATTATTTCTAATTAAAATTGAGCTGAGAATTTAGGTATAAGTCCTAGTCTGTACATATTTGTACAATATAAAGTCATTTTCTTGGTCATTTTTTCAATTTTGACCTCACAATTTGCCGCGCAAGCCTAATCACAGTGTGTTCAAGTACCTTCATGTTTAATATCATTTATTTTAGTTTTGGCTAAAGTTTCATAAATTTTAAAACTTATTTTATAATAAATAAATCTTGTAGAATTACATATAAAAAAATTATACTTATACATTCAGTAGTTCAAAAATGACATGAAAGATCAAACTTTGCTTTGTAGTATCTTCTTTGCACATTTTTAAGACTCCTTAGACCCCTTAAAAGGCAAAATAGATTGCTCATGAAAAATTGTACTAGGCAGATGTGGAGAAGCCCAGGTGGGCCAATGTGGAAGAAAACTTTATGGGTCGATGTGGGATGGCCCATGTGGCCTAATGTGGGCCGATGTAGGCTGTTCCATGTGGGCCAATGTGGGATGGCCCAGGTGGGCCGATGTGGGATTACCTATCTAAATCTAAAAGGATTGCCTATCTAAATCTATATAGGTCACCCATCTATATCTACATGGGCTATGCTCATCTGAATCTATAGGGATTGCTCAGCTGTACACAAAAAGTGAAGCTGCTGTCCATACGCACTATTTTTTTTTAATCCTGTAACTGTATATTATGCAATTATGCAGATTACTAAAATATATTCATTGTTCATGTATATTATTAATTAATAACAAGGAATAAGTTAGTTCTTATCATAGATAAGGCCAAAGATAAATGCCGTACAAATAGCCCAATAACTCCACCCTATTTATCCAAACACTCCCAACGTAAGCATATCAAAGATACTATCTCTCAAATTTCGAGATTATTAGAGCGCTAACCTTATCTAGATTCTGATGAGAGATAAGTGATAAATTATATATTATTAAAAGAAAGGTTTTTGCATATTCTTCTTATCATTTTTCTTCTTTTATTAAATGAGACTTTAAAAACATTTAAGATGTTGCAAATTTTTTTAAAGGAAAGATTATAGGTATTATATAATCAATTTTACATAAATACTAATATGTAGCTACATCTGAAAAAAATTAATTCGTAACTTAACACGAATCAGAATATAAAAAGTGGTCCGTTTAATCTCAAAATTCTTTCCTTCAATTTATGGAACTTTTACTGACAATTTTTCCTCGGAATATTTCCGTTGTTTGACGAATCATTTCCGTTTTTTTTTTAAATTGCGAATTTTTATTCGTTAGAAAAAAGTGTCAATTCACTAAAATATACCGGCAGCAAAATTGCCATTAAAATACCTGTTAATCAAAGGAAGCATTTTTGAGAGTAAAAAATATTCATCCAATTAAAAAAAGGTTTTTTTATATCAAATAAAGAAAGTGTTTTTTTATTTCTAAAAAAATCGTCAACAACTAGGCGTTTTATCTCCCTATCCAACAGAGTGAATAAAACTAAATAAAAAATTAAATATAATTAATTAAACAAACACTTAGATGCTTTTGGGGTGTAGCGGAAAAGTTACCTCTATACGTAAGTAAATTCTGCTCAAAAATTCGCCACCATAGGATGTCTTCTGTTCAGGCAAAGGGACGTAAAATCTTAAAATTTTAGTAAAATTGCCGGTAAATTTTAGTAAAAATTTAGTAATTTTTTTTTTAATATTTTCAAATATTACAGGACTTTGCTGTAGTGTGCAAAGTTTCACCATGTCTGGCCAATAACTGTACAAAATTTGACGCCCAACGGACGATATTTTCTGTTCTGGCAAGGAGCCTGAAAGTGCTGCAAAATCGACATGTACTAGTATTTATTTTCATAATACTTGTGGCACCTTCCAACATTTCGTTCAAAAGAGTTTGGGAATTGGCCTTTTTACAGGTCTTTACTACAACAGCCGACGTGCAAGAAATGCGGTGGCAAATGAATTTAAAAAAATAATTTAAAAAATGTGACGATTTTAGGAAATTTTGGAAAGCTCACTTGCCAGAAAAAAAAGACATTATCTATAGGGTGGTAAAATTTAGAACAGATACTACTTCGTGTAAAGGCAACTTTTGCGCACTTCCCAATAAGCATCCTATTCCTTTTCAAATTCACCCTACCAGGGACTGATCTAGGAAAACTCCGGACTATAGGCACGACAAATATTGGGGGTCCCTTTACGCAAATTGTTGTTACATCATTAACCGTAATTATGATGCTAGTTGGCCGATGCATATTATTGTTTATCATACATAACATTTTATCGGCTTCCTTATAATATCGATCATACAAACAATTTAAGTCAATATCTAAGTCAAAGTCAATCGGAAAACAAAGTGGAGTTGAAATTTTTTAAAAGTTACAGAAATCCCACAGCTTTTAACATAACAGAAACTAATATTTAGGGGCCCTATAACTTGGGGGCCCTAGGCCCGGGCCTAACTGGCCCTGTGGTACATCAGGACCTGCAGCCTACCATCTAAGTTATCAACCATCATAAGCTGTCGTATCTCAATTAAGGTTTTCGCCCCCACAGCTGTGGAATACGGTAACTTGTTGATGGCAAGTTGTCAGGGCCGGAGGTTTCTGATTCGAGCTACCCCTCGCTGTAGGGTCAACTCAGTTTACAGAAATGGGTCAGATAATCAGAAGGAAACGTAAACCTTTCAACTGCTGTCGCACAGGGTCTGGGTTCCACACTAAACAATTTTCGTTTCTGTCTTCTTTTGTTTTGATAACAGTTTACAAAGCAATGATGTTTGTCTTAAACGGGATTTTTTTAGGAGAGGAGTGCGATAATGCAATTTTGTAAATAAAACGTTTAACCCGGCAGAACTCAGAACTCGCGCGATTGTTTTGAACTTACCTGAGGTCCATATAGAACCCAGGTGAGTCCTGCCGGGTTAAGTCAAAAATCCAGGGAGTCAATGTTTATCGTAAACTTGTTGTCTGCGCGAAATGATGCTTTAAGGGAATAAGAATGCGATTGTCATATGATTATGTGGCATGTAAACAGATCCCATGAGTTCCCATTTTGGCTTGAGTTCTCTTGGCAAAATTAAATCTCGGCATACTTTAGCATCCACGTATAGCTCAGATTCAGTGTAATCTGAGCATCAAAATTAGTAGGGAGTCGCTTAGATGGTGCTACAAAAAATGTCTCTCAGTTCTGTTTAATATGCCGTGTCTGCAAATTCTAAGCCGCCAAAAAAGCATCCCAGTTGGAAAAAAATCTGAAAAAAATAGTTTACCAGTGACCAGGAAGATTGGATAATCGAAGTTCCTAACACCAATGTAATATGAACAATACAACGGTAAACTCAAACCCCTTACCCCTTACAATCAATGTACAATAGACAGCTGATATTGCTATCATAACTATTGTATGCCTGCACTTAGACTGGCCTGCAAAAAATGATTGAACAGCCTAGTGGAAGAACGTGCTAAGTGACATTTTTGAAAAAGTTGAGATTTTTGAATGAATATATTACTAACTTCTTTAACCATAAAAAGTTTCCAATTTTTCGAAAACTTAAAGTTCAATTTATTTTTTACGGTTTGTAAGTACCGTACTCAACAGATCTGAGCGTAAATGAAAAACTTTAAATCTTATTTTCTCGTTTTCACCTTTTTGTCACATAGCACGTTCTTTCACTAAGCTCTTCAATTGAAATGCAAAATTATTCACTTAGTAAATAAAATATGTTCTGGCATAGTCACTGCTATGAGATTTATGTATATGCTGTACGATTTGCCCAACTCGATAAATAATGTCTAAAATAAACACAAATTTAATATTAACTTACACTTATTTCATGACAAAAAGAAGCGTTTGTTTACAAACAAACCAGATGCCAACAAATTACACAAGAATAGTCAAACCCACTTATATTAAATCCTTTGCAATATGTATCCGGCCCCTTTCGGAAAAATGTAGCAATGCAAGCGGCTTCCAAAGTGGTACATGAAATACGACTGGAGTCAAAGGAAAGGGTCACTTGTTTTATGGCTCGAAAAACAAACCCGGGAGAAGGCAGCGGCCCCCTTCAGCCGACACCAAGTCGTTAATCAATCTGAGATTTCCGCAACTTTTTCGGCTTTCCCTCGATCTGGGGGAATGTCTGGAGGAATTTAAAATGTGGATGATCAGAAAATGTTTCAATAAAAATAAGTCGTCTTTCATTATGTAGTACTCAATACCTTCGTACTTTTACGAGAATATCCCCTAACCTTTAAAGACAGACATACATTTGTAGACATTTTTTTTTAATTTTAAAGTAGAGTAGACTAACCAGTGAATGAACGTTTAAGGCGCTACGTTCGCCAGTGAATGAACACCAGGATATAATGACCAGTACAACCATATCAGATAGCTTCTTACTACATGGGAGGAAGTCATTGTTGCCAATCCATCTAGAGGAATGATTTTCAATCCTTATTTTTTAATTATAAGTACCAAATGTTCATTCACTGGGGCCTGTTCACTCACTGGTCAGTCTAACCTATTGAGCAGTTTTTAAAAGTAGCCACTGTAGAAAGCTATAACAGAGGCAGGGGAGACCCGCTGGTAAGGTGGTTGAGTTGCATGAGAAAAGGGGTCAGGTTCGGGACTGGTCATTGCCAAAATAACTACCTACCCAGGGCCCGATTAAGAATAGGATGGACTATAGGCACAACAGGTCACGGGGGCCCCTTATGCGCAACGTTGTCCTACGTATTGCGAAATCAGTTACAGAATACCAAAACAAGCCATGTCAATTATATATAAATTACCACACCATGTTAATTGTATATAAATTACCACACCATGTTAATTGTATATAAATTACCATATCATGTTAATTATATATAAATTACCACACTAAGTTAATTATATACATATTATTGCAAGTGAAAATTGAATGAATAAATTATTAAATATATAATATTTAAGTATAAAATATACAATAAGATAGATTTTGATCTTTGAGATAAAGCTCTTTTAATTTCAGAACAAATTTTGCAAAAACAGCTGTTTAGAAAATAAAAAGATCTACATGAACTTGGAAATAAGATAAAGCGATTTATAATGAAAAAAAAAAACGTTCGCATTGCTGGTGCGAAGTTTGTATACAAACATGCTTCCGGAAGAATTCTTTAGAAACTCAATATTTTGGTTTGGTATGATTATGATTAAATTTTCTTTTAAAAGCCATTTAAGGCAGGCCATAGAGCTGGATTTTCATCAAACATAACTTCAATCTGTTCTCAAACAACTTCTGTTGAGTCATTGCAAGGTGGGGAAACCTTTCTTCAGATGGATTGGTACCGGATCGGTAATCGAACTAAGTTTTGTTTGATGATTTCAATTTTGTATCCTCGAGTATTTTTTCATATTTTCTTTTTGTTTTTGAACGTCCTGATGGGTACGTACACGTAGACATCACTTCTTCTTAAACATTTAAACAAGATGAAGTTTCGAAAAACGTGGAAGTCGGCAGTAAACAAAAACAAACGATCTGAACTGAAACCTCCTCAACTCACTTCGCTGCTATTAACGGGACGTACGAATGAAAGGAAAATAATAATAAATATTATAGTTTAGAAAAGCATTACGATTTTACAATAGGAAATTGGAAATGTTTCACAGTTTTTTTTAAATGAAAATGCCTTTTGCATTTAAATGTTAAATAAAAAAGAAATACAAATACAAATACAAAAATTGTCGACCAACAACAGGCCAGAGGCCCAGGTAGGTTGGTCCAAAATATATCTAATTCCTTATCAGTTTCCAATAGTTATCGAGATTCTTCTTAAAATCTTCCACTCTCTTCGAATACACAACATATTCTGGTAAAGCATTCCACTCATTGACGACTATTGTAAAAATAATGTTTTCTAACCTCCCTTCTAAAGCATGATTTATTCAATTTCTGACCATGCCCTCTGGTCCGGCTATTTAAGGTAAAACCAGATAAGATTTATTCAGAAGAAATTTGGGGGCCCCCAAAATTCGGGGGCCCTAGGCCCGGGCCTCATGGGCCTAATGGATAATCAGGCCCTGTACCTACCTATAAACGGTCTGTGCAGCTAAAAAGTCCAATGAATAAAACCCAATGTCACGTTAAATATGCTCCATAGTACCGGCGACAAAAAGTCCTCGTTTTTAATAGTTGCGTTAATGGGTGCCTATTCAGGTGTCGGCTAGTCACTTTACTGGGGTTCTAAATTGCAAAGCCCATCGCCATTATACCTCGTGTAGGTGTAGCTCTCGTGCGAAGTTAATTTAACGCAGTTTTACTCATTTGGAAGTTACCCTTAATTTCTTTGGTTCAAAATTGTTTCGATCTACTTTATGGTCTTGGACCGTTTTATTAAACTAGCTTATAGTTTGAAACTATTTCCTCCGAAACTTGCTCTCAATAACGTAAGTTTGCGGTCCGTTAGTAAAACGCCAACGAGATTATTATTATTGGCTTCAATTTGTCCGAGATTTGTTGTAGAGTTGATATGACGCTTCACTTGTAAATTAAAGATTGTTCGAATATCGTCAGAAGCAGAAACTTTTCTTAATTTTGAAAGAACGAATATATTTAGACAAACCTCATTTCAACTAAAATGTACTCTATATAATATTGAAAGATTTTTTTCAAATTTCTTTCTATGTGTGTGTGCTAAGCAGTGTTCTAATATTTACCTCCAAAATTTCTGAGAAAAAGGTGCAAATATTTTTAGTATAATGCTGTATTTTTCAAAATTTAAAAACAGCTCATAGTTGCATGACATCATTTATTTTATTTAAGTTTTGAACATTTATATGTAAAAGTTTTCGAATGTATGTAATTTCATACTTCCAGTCACTAATCAAAGAAAAACAGCTTGTAATTGGAACTTATTATAAACATAGAGTCTTGAAAAATATTATTTTACAGGCAACCAATCATTTAAACAAAATGTAATTCTATCTACTTCCTTATCAACTTGAGTTTCATCGACTTTGTATACAACTTCGTTACCAGTCAGTTAGAGTTGCCAAATTAAAAAAAAAAAAGAAAGCAATCATAATTCAAATGCAATGAAAGCATGCACCTCTTTGGAGCTATCGTCGAATATTAAGGAAATAAAAATAAACCTAATAAATGAGATAAAACTTGAACCCTATCCAAATCTGTGTCTGACTTGCAACTTTGTTTCAATATAATCGGGTACACACTCATTTTAAAGATAACAAACCACTTTTCCCACTTGAAGCCGAGACACCTCATTTGCGGCCAAAAAGTTACAATATGATACAATGTATGCTTCAAAACATTACCGAGTAACTAAGTACTACAAATCTCTTTCATCCTGGAAATATCATCTATCAATCAATAAATTCTATAAATAACAATTAAATCAAAGAAAATGATAAGTCTTCAATTGAAATCGATAAGATTATGAATAGGATTATTGTATTGGTTGGGGTTGAAAGAGAAAAGGTGTCAAAAGACCTCATTGAATTTCTTGATAAACTAAGTGCCAATAAATGAGTGGTGGCCTCATGGATTCCAAAAAAAAAAATGATTTATAGTTTTATTATTGAATAAAAATTGTCTTTGTTGATTGATATTGTGATATGTTGTTGTTATTGTTTCTTATACTCCTTGGTCCAGATCAAGTTTAGACCAAATCCAAAAGGCAGTTTGCCCACAAAAAGTCTCGAACTAGAGCAGGGTTAGGTCACTCTTCTGCAAATCCAAACAAGGAAGGAACGTGTATATGTGTATAAGTACTGTGTCAAAAAAAATTACAGTTGAAAATTCCTGGTTAAATATATGAAAACAGACTATTAAATACATATGCTAAAAAAGGTTAAAATTCAGAAAATATCTTGGTACTTTGGTAGTATGAATTTACCCGATATACTTCATTATCTGCCATGCATGAACTCACGAAGTTGGCCCCAATTTCGGTCTACAGATTAGTTATTCATTAACCTTCTATCTTTTATAATAGATTTATATACTGAGGAGTAAACAAGAGTCGATTTCTTTAATTTCTTAATCTTTCTATGAAGTAAGAGTGAAGACATAACCAGCCCCCAAAAAATCTAAGGTTAAAGACACGGCAAAGGCCATGGTAGTCTGAATCCACCCGATCTGCAACAGAATCCGCACTGTATCACCCCAAGAAGTTGGGATGGGACAGAGGACCATTGAAGAAGCCGCCCTGACCTTTCCCAAGACTTCTTCAAGATCCCATTAGGAAGCTTCTGCATTCCATCGGTGCTTGGAGAAGATGTGGCAAGATTCACGGCTACGACTCGTTACCTTTTGCTCAATGTCTGGATTGTCCCAGCATGAAGTTCTGGATTGTTCAGGGTTGGAAAGCCAAACAGGAAGTTACGGGACTACCATACAGGTGCACGGAAGACTGGAACAGTTCGAGAGATTATGCTTCGAGAAATATTGTTTATCTAATGAAGCAGCGATGAAAATATAGAGGTTGGTTTCTGTACGGCAAGAAATGCATAAGTAGGTAGGACACTAGTTTCATGAATTGCATTTATGGGTATACTCAGAAAAACTTGGGTTCAAACTGCACAAGTGGAACACAATTATTGTGTAAAAATGACAACATTACAATATTGGGTTGTTTCAATACAAGAATTGTGTCAATGACATATGAAGAGTACAAGGGAAAAACTGCTTGGTTTTTTAGAAGGCTTTCTTCAATGGGTCGAAATCACACAGCAATGACTTTCTATACATTTCACCAATATTTGGTATCGTTGAAGCTCAACAAAAAGCTGTTAGGGCTAGTACACGGAAAAAAAAAATATACCGTTCTTATCTAGAATGAATAGGTAGCCATTTTCTGAGTCCCAAAATTAGAAGAATGGAGCCCAAAATAATGCGTGCAGGTGACACACATAACCTGTCTAACCGAAATGATCGAGAATTTCTAGTCCGTGCTATTCTAGTTACCACACGAGAATGAATCGTTCGTGTAACGAGAAATTATTGCTTGATTTCTACACTATCTATCATGCTCGAGAATTATCGCTTGTGAGACTATCCTCTAGAGCACTCAATTATTTACAGATAATTTCAAATGGGTGCGACCTCATGTCTCATAGACGAGAAATCTAGAAATTATATACGGAAGAAACTAGAATTTTCTGAAATTCTAGTGATCTTAGCCCTCTAGCGGATAAAAAGAATAATTTTCTTTACTTCCAAAAATGATGCTTTGTGTAACAAAACCAATACTTATAAGAATGATTTGTTAAAGAAAAGAAAGCTAAATACTCTTAAAAGTTGTGTTCAGATCGCTATAGTGACGAAAAGTTGCCATTGGTAAAGACGTGAAAAATGTACTAATTATTATTATTTTATTACTTTGTGTTCCGTTCTCTCAATGCCATCAAAACAAGTCAAAAAGCGAATTTTTTTTTTATTCCCGATAGATGTTTTTAGTTTTTTTTGTGTTCCGATATCATGAATTAACTACAAAAAGTACGTAGTAGTTACTTTTAGTACTTACTACTTTTAGTAGTTATTCGAGAGCCGCGGTAGCTCAGTCGTGTGAAGCGTCGTGCTCGTATCGGAAGGGTTGTGGGTTCTGTCCTCGGCGGCGCTCGCAATTCTGATGGTCGCTGGGTCGGCGCTTGTACGCGGCTATAGACCGCCGTGTTGACTTATGGTGGCTGGGGCACGTTAAATATGTCGTGGTCACAAAATCCTCCATGTTCCCATACCAAATTAATACCTCTGGGGGTGCCAGATCAGGGGGTTATCGGCCTTTGATCTGGATCAAAATTCCGATATGTGAGTGAGAATGGATGTGTGAAAGGGACCTTCCTGTAAAACGGATGTGTCATGCTGACGGGCAAAAGTCGGACTTCCTCCCTTGTGGCGCTCAATAAAAACGGAAGCCGCCCTCTTCGCCTTAAATCGGGTAGTCCTCTACTCCGGGCTCGGTTACCGAGCGGCATTAGAAACAACAATAACAGTAGTTATTCATGAATAGCAACACAACGCAAATAATTTATCTGCTTAAAATGATTAAATCCAACTTTTATGGCATTGGGCGAACGGAAGATAAATTAATAAAAAAAATATTTAGTGCATTTTTCATGTCTTTACCAATGTCAACTTTTCCGCACTATAGCGATGCGAAATAAAATAAAGCTTTTTTCGGCCCACCCTACTAAATATCCTAGTCAAGATATCTGGAAATTCTAGTTCTTGAAACCAAGAATGTTGTTAGAGATACTCAGAAATTATGAGTTGCGACTCATTATATTCTGGTTAAAGAAGACAAGTATTCTAGTTGAAGCATCTAGGAATTCTAGTACCGAGATCTGATCTTTCAGTAGCAGGGAACTATAACTTCCGATTCTTGAACTTATAATTCTTTTGGGGAACTAGGAATTATAATCCACGTCCCCTATTCTTCTAATTCAGGGAACCAGAAAATTCTGGGCGCCTCAGTCAGATTCTCAATTAGAACTCTCTTCTTCTGGGATCTAGAATTTCTAGGGAGCATATATGGCGATATTTTCTAGATAAACTGACTATTTTCTAGGTGACAGGGGCGAATTTTTTTTTCAGTGTATATTTGTGCAGGGACTAGGAATAGTTTTACTAAGTCTTGTTATCTAACAACGTTTTGAAGAGATTATTGCAATACATTTTAGAACGCTTAGAACAAAAAGTAGATAGTTAAAAACAGGTTAATAATTTATTATTTTCGTAATGCGGATGATATAGATGTGGTGTATAAAAATGGTATTACAGCTTTCCCTCTACAATTTGGAAAAAAATGGTTTTCATATAGAATTTAATACAGTATCTTGTTTTGAAAATCAGCCTTTTTCTTGTCATTGTGTATCCCTTTCCTTTAAGACCGAGCTTTCACGATCGCGTGCTGGTATAAAAGAGAATGTTCAAGCTTTTCAAAAATATCTATACCGAAGCAGCTGACTTGGAACTTTCGTTATACGAATAAAAAATTATTTTGTTTTTAAGGAGTTGCTGGCATTGTTGCTGTTTAAGGCATTTTTTTTCGATAAAACTCTATATTTAGTCTCATAAACTTAAAGCAGCGCCATCTGATAGCCGGTCTTAAAGGGGTATGGTATAAACACGACTAACAGCATATAAAAAAAATTCCTTCTGTACAGGGTATGGAAAGAACAAATCTTGATTTCTTATTTTATTCTTCAACTGTTTGTTCTGACTGTTTGAATAATCATTGGAAATATTTTTCTGTGACACGACCATTTTCGTTAATTTTATGCATCTGTACACTTGAACGTCCCCTTCCCCTCAATAGGCAGGACCAGAAACTCCTGTTCTCGATTTAATTTTGCTTCAGAGATTCCCCATTTTACAGAAATTTTAGCTCTAACTATTTATAGCGGCCATTTACATTCTTCCCTAGCCATTTCCCGGCAGTTCTTCTCTGAGCGTTGCTAATCTTCCTCTGTTTGTTTCTGTGGACCGCAAACAACCGGCAGGAGCTTCGCTTGTTTACAGACATGTGTCACCCGAAGGACCCCTCATAGAGCTAAGAAGGCGATGGAGATGCTACCAAGTGAAGGCATTGAACATTTTGTAGTAAGCCCAAACAATTTGACGGTTTTATTCAGTGGAGATTGTATAGCCTTAAACCTTGGTTTCCTCGGAGTCTGTCGCCGGAAAAATGCGACCGCTATAAAACGTGGATGACGTCACTCTACCGGCCACCGCTTCATCGGAACGTTACGTTGACACGAAATTGGAAACCTAGCGAACTCACTCGACTAATTCTGTAGTTGTTTTGGTTTTCGTCTTTGCATGTCAAAAATGGAAAATTTAGGCTCTTCGTGATTTCTCACAAAATCAATTAGCATTTCTTCCTGGGCAAGCGTAAAAAAACTCATTTCCTTAAATTTTAAATTTTTGGCAGGCACACCACACAACAGACAGCAGCAAAAAACGTTGTCATCAGGATTTCCCCAACGCACTCAACAGCAACTCAATCTGGCGGTCGTGTTGAGTTGTCCGGCAACGCTCCCGAAGAAACCACTCTAGCGTAATCAATATCAGTAGTTAGTTAACGTCACTCACCGCACTTGTCCGACCGCTTAAATCTGTTGACGGACTCAGAGGAAACCGAGGCTTTACTCATGGCAATTTATGACTTTCTAATAAAAACTACAATCCTTGTCAACCTAAGATGGGTAAATAAAAATATGCTATGGAGAAGATCCTTCCGCGGATGAGTTCCGTAAATTATTTGTGAATCCATCCAGAAAACATGTTTAAAACATTAATTTTGTTTTTAAGGTCTAAGATATATGAATATTACTTGAGAAAATTTCGCAATGTCATGGAGAATGAAAAATTTATTTTGATTAAATTGCATTCAGATCATTTTGTATGTAAATATTACCTCACAAGCGGTTCCAACTAACGGACCAATTCCCTCTGCCTTGTTACTCTTTGTTTTTACCCAAGTTAGGTTGACACGGAGTGTATAATTGAAAAGCCTTTTCGTTCCTAAGAAGGGAATTGCTACCAATATGTGTAAATACAAATCTCGTGTTACTGGGCACACGGTAATTTGTTTTCCTTTTTAAAGTATATAATTATGCGTTTTCAATTGAATTAACGAGGAGTGAGCAGTTTGTTTGTTTTACTAGTGTTGCTTGGCGACATTTTGACGGCGTCGCTTTATTTTGAGCCAAGTAACTCCATCTTTTCTCCTTCAACTGCTAATGCCACTTGGGCAGAGTGACGTTTCTTCCATTGGGTTTAGCATGATAGAAGAGTCACTTTTGCACGTGCAATGAGATATGGTCTAGGCACAGAAAAAAAATTCAAATCTATTCAAACAATGAGGAGGTTGCGTCATAGCGAAATAAAGAACCAATATATTTTTTGACAGATTGCAGTTGTGGTTTCCGAAAATCATCTTAAAAAGCCCACAAATTGTTTAATTTTTTCATAAATATGAGTTTCAAAGTGCTTCGAAAACCACTTAAACGGTCAGATTTTATGCTTCTGGCTATTTATCTAAAGAATGTGTTTAAAGTTGAAAGATCTTTTATAATTTTTTTCTCGCTTTAAAAAATCGAAATAGTACCACACTATTTCTGACTTTTTTCAAGTTATTATTTGTGATTTACTAAACTAAAATAGCAGCTGTTAAAAGAAAACATGCAATTGGAGCTTTTTATCTAGAACCAGCAAAGTTTACTTATTAATTCTTGAAAATTAGGTGACAGTTTATGTTTGAAAGGGACTGTTAATTGGGTTCTCCAAACTGTTAAATTTTCCAAGATTGCAAACGTCAAGCCGTTCTACCTCGAAATAAACAAGAGTTTAATCGTTCCACCATTAAAATACCTTGAAAATAAAGCAATCCTATAAAAGCCCACAAAAACTATTTCTTTACTTGCACGTGCCAGAACCAAGTAGAAGGCATACCACATTCTCCCCGCGTGTCTCTAATTCACCGTCTCTAAATGCTTCAGCTGAAGCGCCAAGCTAAGTTCCAAACATTTAATGCTTTGGTGAAAGGATAAGGGGTAGACAACTATGTCAAAACTTCGGGCGTCTTATCACGTAGTAAGTGCCACAAATAACGACTTTTAGTAGAAGGGGTTCTATTTTGGAAGCGTGTTTGCGGAATTCGAGGAGATGCGTGAAGAAGCGTTGAAGTTCCTCCTATTATGATTCCAGAGATTTTGTGTGGTCTATTATTTGCAGGAGCGGTTTTGGATTTGCATCATTTGAATATGTTGGGATTGACATTGATGAATGGTTTATGTTGATGGTGGTATTTTCCTTCTAAGTTTTCTTATCCTAAAGAAAGGTTTGAAGTAGGCAATTAGTTCCTCTCACCAAAACATAAGCTAGACGGTCTATTATTAAGCAATTTACCGGGGCACTTTTGGCATTTCGCTATTTGAATGTGTTGAGGGCATGATGCTTTTTTTATTTAGGATTTCTTACACTGAAGCTAACCCTCAGGCAAACAATTAGTTTCCCATTTGATTACTATGCATAAACTACAATCGGATAATATTAAACTATTAGAAGAAATTCCAGTGACCTAAATCATAACTCTGAGGAGGTAGTTACATAGGTTAAGGCGAACAGTCAATTAGCCAATCTTTTTGCAGAATAAATATAGATTGCTTGGCCTACTATTCACAGAAGTTATGTTCTGGTACTATTTTCTCTTTGATTGAAGCAAAGATATTGTTCACCTTATTAGACATGCAAAAATCTCTATAAAAAAAATTAAAGAAATAGGTATCCGGAAGTTTTACCAAACGCCCAACATGTTGTCCTTTTATCTTTTTTTAAAACGACAATTTCCCCTCCATTTGTCCTTACACAAATTGACTTCCTACACAGGAGATTTGCTAATTCCTTTTTACGAGTTATTTCCGTTGTGTGGCACGAGCAATACAATAACATTCGGGGGGTTGTTTGCGTAGCGAATCACGTCAGGTCGCTTAAGGGTGGTCCTGATTTGGGATGCTTCTCTCCCCACCCCATTACGAGGGATCTGCTTACCACGCAACTCAAAAACAGACATACCCTTGCGACAAATACGTCTATTTGTATTTGGTAACGCTTCTGTCTATTTCTAGCCCTTAATGTTGGAGCTTTACCGTGTCCAGTAGTAATTTTGTATTCCGGTCAAGAGGCAAATCGACACTGACTCTGGCACTTAAATCCACATTATATTTAAATTTGTCTCTCTCTACTAAAATATATATTTATGCAACGGTATAAACAGGCCTGATCTTTCGCAGTACTCATTAAACCCAGAGCTCAGAACCCCCAAATATTAGGAATTTTCATGCTAAATTGAGTTACCCCTGAAACTTTAGTAAATTGTGTCATTTTGTGGCTCAGCGTCAGTTTGTAAGCTACAAATAAATCATTAAAATCGACAAGTTCAACTGAATAATTTAAATTATTATTGTTAATTCTTTAAGCAGTCGACTTTGATTCAGATATTGACCATTATATGAGCAATCATACACAAAAGTTTGCTTAGGGGACCTCAAAAGGTTAGTTTGAATGATCGTCGCACTAGAGCTACACTGCGGGGACAACACAATTTTCTGTGTCTATAGTCCATGTTGTCCTTGATCAGGCCCTAGTTATAAATTCAAGTAATCAGGCTAATCAAATAAGCATATTTCTAATTGAAACCTACTCATATTAACAAATGTCAACCGAATTTCATGAACTGGAACAACAGCGAGAACATCCAAACGAGAATAGCCGTAAAGTTCATAATAGAAGCATGTAATCACCAACCTCTCCCATTCAAGACTCGTCTTCATGAACGAGTCCTCAACAAAATAGGTGATAAGAGCCGTTAGGATAACGCAACACAGTTGCAGAGCCTTCTCCATGATAAGAGAGATAAGAACCACCGCAGATTCAGAGGGTGGCAGTAAAAAAAAATAGGGGGTGCGAACACATTTATCGAACAGGAGGGAGGGAGAGGGGTGTCGAGTGATTTGGGAATCGGATTGGAATTTGTGAAATTGAGATAAACATTCTCATGGGAGTTACTCATTGGGAGTGTCACACGATAACGGAGGGGTATGTTTAGGCTGTTCTTCGATATGAAATGGAACAAAGTGGTGGTCGAGTGGTTAAAAAAAAGGTGTCCAGGCGAACTGAATTTGGAACAACCAGTTTAGTTTCTTTTTCAACTATTTACATATAAAAACTGTACAAATGGTCTCCGTTTATTTTTGTTATAGTTTATAAAAAGGAAGCAATGTAAATAAATCTCATTCATGAAAATTTAGTGATGATTTTACCGTCGAAACGTTAATCACTGAAGCAAATCTGATCAGACTAGTTAAAGGCGTCTTCCTGGTGACTGATCGTCTAAGATTTCGAGTCCCATCAGTTATTCTAAAAATCGGATTTGTTAACACAACAAAAAAAAATCCACGGTTCACGTCCATCTGGGGACATAGTCCGAATGGTGACATCGTAAGCAGTGTAAGTGCCTGTGTTAAAGTTCCTCCCGGAAGCAAAAAATAGATGACCGAAAATGTTAAAACTAAGCCAAATTATAATTTGTCGTACTTGTGGATACGTCAGCTTTTCTAAACAGAGCCTTAAGGGGGTATAGGACACAAAATCTTCAAAAAAATAATTGAAATTTAAGGATTAGTTGTAAATAGATAATTTTTTTATTTATTAATTTTTATAAAAAAAGTGAACCTGTGAAATTATTTAAAAAAAATTCAATAATTTAAAAAAAAAAAAACTATTTCAAATATTAAAAATCGGTAAAGACAGTTTGTTAAATACATTTTCTGTTTATAAAAATGCTAAATATTTGTTTGCCAATAAATAAGTTTTTGATTTATAAGAAAAATAAGAGACATCACTTTTTGACACATTTTATATTTTTAAAAAATAAATAATGATAATTTGAAACCTTTGACTATCTAAAAGTGTAAGTATATTTAGTATACATTTATGGAAAAAAAATTATATGGATATCTGCAATATTAAAGAAAAAAGTTAAAGTGTCCCATACCCCCTTAAGATAGAATATTTTGTAAACATTTAGATTTGTCGAAAAAAGCTATTTAAACGCTATTTTTGTTTGGCTTTTCAGAGGAGCTTATTCACTTCATTTAATTTTTTTTACGTAACCAGAATGGAAATCGATAATGAATGAATCTTAAAGGAGTCGTTTAAGACACTTTGTCATTACGAGTTAAAGGTAAGAATTTTGAGCACTCAGTGCAGTTGCATTAAAAGAAATAAATTTCTATAGTAGTAACGCTCCATTAGAAGTTTTAGCTATTTCTATAAAAACAAGAGATTCGTACTTTTTTTAAATATTGAGTTTATAGAAATATTTTTGTAAAAAAGTGCAATTGCATTAAAGAACCTTAAAATATGCTGATCATAGCTTTACCAGCACTAAAAAGTAGTTTTCCACTAAAACTATTTAATGGTGATATAGATTTTTTTTTCATAAAACTATCGGAAGCAGAAAGGTGATAATGCTTTCAATTATCTTATTGTAGGGGGGGGGGGGGGTACACAACAATGAAAAGTTTTCCATTTATTCAAAAAAAATTCTTTTTTTTAAGTAGCAGGAACAAAAAGCAACTGCCCTCCGAAACCAACAGCGATCTACTTACTATAAATCCATCTTAGATGAAGTCTAGTAAATCCGTCAAACTTCTCTATACTAATTTTTTTCCTCCTTAATCCTAGCAGCCAATAAACCAGTTGAATTCGAAAGATACGTCCGCTGGAAATGTAACAAGTAATAAAATTTTGTGATAAGATAGATTTCCTGGGAAGAATAGTCCAACTGCGTGTCTCCGATACTTGTTTGCTGAGTAATTGCTTCGTTGTTAGGGATTTGTTATAAGATAATGGCCACATATCAGATGTCTCATTAGGGTATAGAACTTAAGTTATACAACTTCATATTAATATTGCATTCGCCAAACAACTGTTTGTGAAAAATTATAATTGGAAAAATTATTTTTAAACGATGTTTTTAAGGAAAAATCTTTAGTAATTGCAGGTTCCAAGCTTGTATAACAGAATGCTGACCCTATTCTACAAGAGGACAGAAGAACATTTGTTATTGCCAAGTGTTATAGATATACTCATCAATTTTTAAGTTTTCTTCCAAATTTTAATCTTCAAAAAAATTATATTCTAACATTTTTATGCATTGAACTACAAAAAAAAACTTGAATCATCAATATTGGCGGGCAAAGGATTGGATGCAATTGACATCCAGAGATTGATTATCTTGCACGAAAATGTATAGTTTATGTTTGCAGTTACGATGTAGGAATAATTGTTCGCCGACCCAGCGGCACAATTGATAGGGAGCTAGCCTTTGGAACCTCAGGGTCCGGGCTCGAATCCAGATAAGGCATGGATGTTTGTGTCGAGTATATGCGGAGTACGTGCTCGTTAAATCTGTTGGGTCCGAAAGTCCTGTGGGCGGTCATTGCGCAGTTTCCCACGGGTACAGGTCCCTGGAGACTATTTCCCTCCCCTACAAGGACATGTCTAAATTGTGGAGGTAGCGCGCAATAGATGGCAGCATCTGTCACGTATCTGTGTTGTGCCTGTCTTACTTGACGAAGGTTTATAAGCGTGTGTCTGACCAAGCACACAAGCCTGAAAATATATGACTAAACCAACCAACCAATAATTGTTTTTATTGAATTCATATTTTTGCGCTGTTCAGTTGGTACATTTTTGTTTTATATGCTCTAATCCCTGTTGCATAACATGTGGTCTAAAGATTTAAAATCAAGTGCTTTTGAATAAAAATAAAAAATCTGCATATGAGTTCGAAAAATCAGATTCAAACCCAGAGTTAACAATTACCGCTGTAGCATTTTTTATTCACCAGAAAACTAACGAAAAAATGTTTCGCAGCGGAAGCAACGAAAAAAACGTCTGGCAAGCAGCGGTCCGCGTCGCAAAATGTTTTGCAAAACAGTTACCGAAATTCTTCATAAGCAGTTACCAGATTTATTTTGACAAAAATCTAACTTGAATTGGAAATAATACTGAGTAAAAGGGTACGGTAGAAATAAAATTTATTAAAATGGGGCAGTCGATATGACTGAGTAGAATATGGAACAGTCGAAGTAATATTGAGTACAAAATAGGACACTAGACTTTGGGGAAAATGGAACATTCGAAATTATTTTATTTAAAATGGACACTAAATGATTTTGAGTAAAATGCAACAATAAAAATAGTTTCGAATAAAATGGTGCGCACGAAATGATTTTAGTAAAAAGGGACACTAGAAATGATTTTGATTAAAATGGACACTAGAAATTATTTTGAGTAAAATGAGATGTGGAATACAAATTATTATGACCAGAATATGCATTGGTCGACAACGTATTCAAGTCAAGAACGTATGCAAGTCAAGTATGACAAAACCTGGACACGTTACAGAATTTTTTTAATGTCGCCATAGTGACTATTTCGAATATGCTACAATTATATTGCAGGCTTGTATTTCTTTATTATGCTTATTAAACACTTTTTGTATCGTATTTATAAATTTTATTGTTAATAAAAATGTCAGGTAAACCCTTATCAAACAATTACAGCGCGTTCGCACTTGAGGGCAAATCCTATCTTACATTCATGGGTCCCCTCATTTTTATTGTTTTCAACGTTCCCCACCTCCATTTTTTTTTCGTGCGTTTTTTGTCACTTCCGATTTTGGCGTGACATTTAATTTCGCTTCGAAGAAGAATATGGCCACCGAAGGATGAAATTTTTTCGTTCTTTATCTTATTACTACACTTTTTTTCGTTAAGTAATGTCATTTTATTCTTTAGATAAAAGTGTTATAAGTTTTTTTGCGCCTTAATTTTAACTGTATTTTTCGGTTTTTTTTGCGCCATTCATGAGTAAAGCGGCGCGCTAAGTATATAAAAACGTCCCATCTTCATTGTTTGATGTTTATTAACGTCGCAAGCCAGACGTTTATTAATGCAAGGTTATTAATGCGTTGAAATGAGATTCGCCTTAATTTCAACTTCATAATCATTTTCGCAGCTTTCATTAATTTTTCCTTTTATTATTTCCCATTGACATATTTACTGAAGCGCAAATAATATTTCCTTTCCCCGTTTATATATTATTCCCCTTTTGCATAATATAATCCGAAGAATAAATAAATTAATGAATAAATTGATTATTGAACTAATGTATACCCTCTTTTGATGAATAGAATGAAAACAATAAATTTATTTAAGTAAATAAGTTTTATTGGCATTCTTTGCAAAAAATAAAACCATATTTGTATTGAATTTTGTCAAAATTATAAACAAACTATTTTGAAAATTTATATTTTCAAAGTATATAATTTATTTTATTCAAACTTTAAAAATGTATTCCGTTAAATTGTTACATTTATACCACTCTAGATTTACAGCAAAATTAAAAGCGTAATTTACTTTTGACAAAAATATCGTAAATAGTATCTACACATAGAAATTTAATAAAAACTTATTTCTTTTAATTGATGTTAATACAAACTATGAAACTGAAAATAAGCAGATTTATATTTACTTATATCTATTTTTCTTTATTTTACTAGAAAAACGAAACCTTTAAAAAAAAGAACTTCAGAAAATAAATGTTTCAATTAATATAATGTATGTTATAGTTTAAAGTTTAACAATTGATGCGATTTTTCGATCCTAAACAAGAAATATTAATATTTTCAACCAAAAAATATATTTTTCTTAACATAAAAATATCACTGCTACTTCTTCAGCAAATATTGTAAGAAAGTTAACAATATGCAAATTTTGATACCAAAAATCGATTCTACACTTTTGTCTTCAAAAATGATATATCTCTTAAAATTGTATGTTTTATAGCAGCCAAGAAACAAGGGATGAATCGTTTTTTACTTCCACCGCTGTACATCCTAAATGTGGAGGCAACATCAAATGGAAAAATCTGTAACTAAGTTTCTAGCATCGTCATTACTTGAAGACAGTTTTTGGACAGTTAAACTAACTTCCTGTGTGGGGTATATATATTCTCATTTTTATGATCCGTGAAGATACTTGTAACAAGTTAGATGTCTTAGAATAACAGGGTCGGGTTACGTTATGGAAATAGCGGTGCAGTTTATTTGGTTTTCATGGTAATGAGATCGTTAGAACTTGAGAGTGGAGATGTGAGTAAGTTTTACTATCTTAAGTATTATTTAAAGAAACAACTTCCGAATATTAACATTCATGTCGTTTTACTCGATGACGGTGATTTTTTAAAAAATATTTTGCGAAAAATTGGTAAATATGAAATTGTGAAATTGGTTCATTTAAACTCTTGAAATTGTGAAATTGGCTCATTCAAAAACTGGAAATTGTGAAATTGGTTCATTCAAAAACTGGAAATTGTGAAATTGGTTCATTTAAAAACTTGTTAATTCATTCAGTTTCAATGTGTTTCTAAAGTGAAATTCAACAAGTCTCTTAATAGTAGAATACATTCAGAACAATTTGGAAACGGTTTGGGAACACTTTTTGAAAGCGTTCTGTATACCGAAACGCATCTTTAACACTTTAATTGAACACAATTTTAATGAAAGTGTGCTAAAAGGGTATACTCCGAAGTTGAAGTGTTGATGGACGTTTCTCTAACAATATCTGCAACTCATTATAATATTATTCCTTGTACCATGGATGGGACTAATGAATATTCATCGTGGCTAGTAGTAATGAACAATGAAACCATTCAGTGCATTTTTAGCAACAACAAAACAATAGTTAGCAGGAGCCAATTATTAGTTAGTAATAAGGATCTATCCATCAATCGAAATATCAGCATTAGAGGAGCTGTAGCTGTATACTAATGCAATAACCATAACATGCCAATGCGGCCTTAAGTCAGTATACAGAGTGAAAATTTTTGGACTGCAATCTTGAATTAAATTTTTAACAGTGTAGTATTTCGGTATTTGCAGACCATTTTCAGCCACCCACGACGAATATTCGACATCACAAACTCGACGTCTCTGCCAACCTTCCCAAGAGATTGTCCTCAGTGCAATGACACGTCATTGCAATTGTTTGTTTAGAGCTGAAGAAGCCCGGGCACCCTTTGGTCGGCGAAACCTTTGAGGTGTCGGAGGAAGTGGCAGATAACAAATTTGGTGGTGGCTTTACAGCAGGACCGTCTTACAGCAATTAAGACAAGGGGAGGGGCGCTGGGCCCATTCATCTTATTCGGGTTGGCAGTGCAGCTGGGAAAAGATGGGGACCCACGTGTTTCGGCAGGGGTGAAGCCGATTCAGAGTTTTTGGAAGAATAACCACCCACTCATGGGTTGGCGGAGATCACCAAATTGGCGAGAAACGGAAGGATCTTCATACTATACAAGTTGGTTGGTTGGTAGACATATATTTTCAGGCTTGTGTGCTTGGTCAGAGACCCGCTTATAAACCTTCGTCAAGTTACACAGACACAACACACACATACGCGACAGATGCTGCCATCTATCGCGCGCCATCTCCACAATTCAGACATGTCCCTGAAGGGGAGCCTTTACAAGTACAGAAGACACTCGATTATCCGTCCCTCTTTTATCAGGAACTCTATGTTAACCGACTATCCCTAAGTCACCATCGAAACATTTCTCCAATGAAGCATTTTTGATTGTTCACAAAATAAAAAAGTTTCAGAAATATACAGTAATTCCAAGGTGAGGAATCTCCTACAATACCGAAATAGACGAAAGTTGGCAGGACTTTCGGAGATCCTTTGTACCCTAAGTTTTATTATTAATTAAATTTCTTTATTATCCGGAATTTCCGATTATCCGACCTACCTCCAGTCTCAATGAGATGGGATAATCGAGGTTCTACGAATATACGGGAATTCTTTAAAATAAGAAAGAAATTCTGAAAATACGGAGCTGTTCCGTATGTAAGAGGCCAAATATTAGCATGCGCGAGGCCGTGTGGAAACACAACCACGAGGCCCCTGCAATTCAAAGTTTGCATGTAATTTCTATTTCTTTTTTTAGAGATAATATTTTATCGACACGTCTCAATTTTTACATAATTGTTTACGTGAAGTTGAGAAATAAAACCCTTATTTTAATTTCTTTTACTTTTAATTGCGAGTCCTTTCTCAAAGAGTGAGGCTCTTTACAAAAGCTCATTTCGAACATCTCTAAAAAGTCCTGATTGGCATCATATCGACCATCTGCTACGTACTACGCCGCGCAGTAAGAATACATTATTCGCACGTAAAAGCATCCAAAAAGTATACAACGTCCTGATTAACTATTAACTGAAATAGTTAATTTCGTAAAAAAGATAGATAGTAATTTTTTTTTTCATGATTCTAGAAGAAAAAAGAAAAAAAAAGAAACTTTCCTCTTCAGAACAATTTAACTGTTTTTGCTGAAATATGTTTCATTATTAATAGTACAGATAAAACAAAATGTTTTACACAAAACTCGATTTTTAATTTCTGTAATTTTAACATGCTATTGAAATGAACAAAATAAATGGTTGAAAATAAACAGACGTGACAAAACAACAACTTGACCTTGCGTTGTTGAACTATCAAAGTGTATAATCTGGTCGGAAGTTTGGCGAGTGTTAGCGATCAAAGCCCCGATATAACAACTTTTTTACAAGTTACGCGACACATTTTTTCTGGCTATGTCTTCTCTTTCAGTTTGACGAATTACGAAATACCACAGTCGGCAACCCTAATAAAAAAGAAACAATCCCGGCGATTAGTTTGGCCATGGCTGTAAAAGAGAAAATGTTAGTGAAAGTTTTTCTAAAATAGAGACATCTTTGTGTCGCTGGGTCCAATGCGTGGGAAGGCAGCCCATCCGAAGACATTTTGCAATTAATTATGAGTTATTAGGATACTCGAATTTTAATATACTGCAGAGTTGGATTGCAATTGGATCAAAGGCGCCGCGTATGTTGTTTATCTTAAGTTTTGAGGGTCATAAATTAGAATCGTATACATTGTTTATAAGAGAAAAAATATATATTTCTCTGTTTGGACAAAATCGTAAGTGAGTGTTAGTGAATATCTGTCAAAATAAGTGCAATTGCTGCACAAAAAGTGATTTTATAAAGTAACCAAACATTAAGAATTCATTTGAGGTAAAATTATCTTTCTCTAAAACTGTTTAAAATATTGGGCTAAGTTTCACCATAATAATGATTCCTGGTAGTTGCAACGGCTATGTAGTGAAATCTTCCGCCATATTTTCGTCATTCGGTAGAACCATTTTTAGATTTTAGAAGCAAAAGCCTGATAAATTGCTGAACCAAATATCGAAAATATGGTGAAACATTTCATCACACAGCAGTTGCAGCTACTATAGGAACAATATTTTTGGTTAAACCAAGCGCCAAAATTTTGACACTGTATAAGTAGGTCCTTAGAAGTGTGCAGCAAGTACTTAACGTACAGCCTTGAGTTGACTTAAAAATTAAAAAAATATAAGAATTTGAGTCTTGTAAAGTTCTCGCGACAGCATCTACTACTAATGGAACACAGTTTGGTGAGAATAGGGAATCCATAAAATTTGTAGTAAGATATATTTTAACATGATACTTGAGTAGCAAAACCAATCAAATGCGCAACATATATCTATAAAAACATTATTTCTTAAGCGGAATACTTGTAGTTACGATGCCCACAGATGAACGACAGCTCTTTCGACTTATGATATTTTTTCTTTGTTATATATGGCAAAATTGTAAATAATTCTTTATTTCATTTTGCTCCGAATGAGTCGGCTGTCCGACTGAATTTTGTCAAACCTAGATAGGAAACAATTTGAATGAAATGTCGAACACAAGACTTATTATTTAAATTTATCACCAGATTTGTTTATGAGATACTCTTATGCAAAAAGCTGCCGCGGTTATATCTATTCAAGTGATACATTTGAAGTTCCGTTATGCTAACTATCTATGCTGCTTAGTTAACTTTTGTATAGTTGAGTACGATGACAGAGTTTTTTATTTCGTAGATAAAATATTGTCTTTGAAGTTCGTGCCGCCAGTATATTTGATGTCAATGACTACAAATGCTTAATGGAGTTCGGTTATAATTATTTTATTATACATGTGTTTGATAGTTAATTTATAATATGGTGCGGTAAATAATTAGTGAGTTAATTTTTTTTATTAGTAATGCATAGTGATACTTTTTTATATCTCTTTTGAAATATATTTTTAACTAAAATCTTAGTAGAAAAGACTCGCTCATTAAAACTAAAATATGGTTTGCCTGTTATACCTAATGCAACATCTCATAATTAATTATTAAAAAAGTATTTAAAACAAAATATATATCAATATACGAGGGTGGCTCAGTCGTTAGGATGCTAGCCTTTGGATCTGCCGAAGTCGGGTTCGAATCCCGGTCAGGCATGGATGTTTGTGATCGTCAATAAATGTTGTTGTTTGTCTATGTGTTATTCCTTTCTTTGTGAATGTTAACATTCTTTCTGTGTCTGTCCCACTTGATGAAAGCTTATAAGCGGTTCTCTGAACAAGCACACAAGCTGGAATATATATGTAATATACCATACCATACCATTTCAATATATATCAATTCCAAGTTTTACAATAAAGTTATAAAGTAGACTTTATTGTTATTACTGTCTCTCTCTCCGTTTTACGCATTCAATCTTATGAATCAAAATTCTCCATACACTTCATACCGAGGTAAAGTCTAGTGGACTATGATTCTAAAAGGAGCATTTCATTCATGTAATGTTATACCAAATATAATAACAACATGTTTGGGTTTGAGGGTTAAACTTTCAACACTCACGTGTAGGTGAGGGCAAAAATGTGAGTGAGTGTGAGGTCTCACTCTGACCCGGCAAATCACTCAGAAGAAAGGATTCTCAGTCCCCCCGAAACACATGGCCCCATCAGAGCACGTGTGAGATTTGATCCGCACTGCCACTGATCCCTGAACAAGAACTACAATTTATGTTATTCTTAAAAGCAGTTTATAGCAATTTCTGTATTTTTTTAAATAGGCTGAGGTACTGTGATCTGTTCGCAAGGTCGATTGGTTGGTTGGTATATATGTATTTTCTGGCTTTTGTGCTTGATAAGATGGCCCGTCCGTGGCCGAGTGGTTAAAGGCATCCGCCTCAGGATTCAGCCTTCTCAGAAGTGCGGGGGCTCGAATCCCACCTACTGCCAGTCATTCTATAAATCGGATATCTGTACTGGGAAAGAGTAGAAAATCCAACTCGTGACGGATGGGCCCGAGTACACCGGGACAGACGTGCTTGTTAAATTTGTGGAGTTCAAAGTCCTGACGGCGTCAGCGTACTATGTCGCTCGAAGTTCCGTTGCGTGCCCGCTCAGGTGCCGACCTCGTCACTTTACCAGGGTTCTATATTACTAGGCGTTATTGGCTGTGTTAAAGCTCCTACAAGGAGGCTAGAAATAGGCAGCCGGAAATGATTACACTGCACACTGCTTAATAAGAGACCCGCTTATAAACTTTCGTCAAGTAATACAGACGCAGACTTAGTTTTTACTGAGACAGAGAGAGAAATTAGACCCCGGTCTACGGCGGGAATCGAGCCCGCAACCAGTACAGTGAGCATACTGTTAGCGAAGGCAACTATCTTAGCCACTAAACCACCCGGGAACCTTCGCAAGGTCTTTAGATGTTTAAATGAGGTTGGGTGATGTATTGAGATACCTTCTACCTCAAGCTTTGAAGTATAAATATTTTAAAAAAAACGAGCAGATCCGATGCCCTGCGGTAACTTACCTACCACTCATACATTTTGCACATTTAAGGTAGGCGAATACCCAAAATTTCCCAAAATTCTAAAATTTTTCCTATTACTTTAATCTTTTCCAAATTTGGCATAGTGATTTCAAATATAATGAATAATACTATTTAGGCTTTTGTTTTTATTTAAATATAATTTATTTATTTTAAACGGTGTTTTTTTACTAAAAAAAGAGGTTTACGCTAACAAGTCTACCACATTGAATTTTCACCCTATAAACATTACTTATATGTTAAATTCTTCGTTTTGAACTGATGCATGCAATGGCCCTCTAGAGTTACATACAAACTACAAGAAAAGAAGTTATTAAGAAAAGTGTTATAAATTAACCACACAAAAAAGGTTTTTTTTCGATTTACTTACACTTGGACATTTAAAAAAAAGCTTGTATATTTACACCAGATGTTAGAGGTTCATGGCACAGATATATATTGAAATAGCATCTGTAAAAAAATTCAGGTTAATTAATGTAAAACTTTTTATGCTAGAAGTGTTAGCGTAAACCCCTTTTTTTAGTTGAAAAACACCATTTAAAATAAATCAATTATATTTAAATAAAAAAATTGCCAAAAAAGCATTGTTCATTATATTTGAAATCACTATGCCAATTTTTTAAAAGATTGAAGTAATAGTAAAAATGTTAGAATTTTGGGTACTCGCCTACCTTAAGTAATAAAAGACGTTATAAAATCACCATGAATGGCCTTTCATCGTGAATAAATCATCATAGTCTTAGAAAATGAGTCCAAATGCTGTGTGTTTGGTGAATATATCTTCATCTTATCGTTACAATAGGTGCATTTGAGCAGTATAAATTTAACGTCGCATTAAAATAAGGTGTTTCAAACAAAACTGAATCGAATTTATTGGCTTATACACATCAAGTTTGTCAGCAAAAATCCCTTTTCTTTAGCACACCACTAAGGATGACTCTAGCAGTGAGAAAAAGTATTATAGAGAAGAAAGTATTTGAGATCTGCTTAACAATTTGTAGGAGTAAAACTAAACTAATTGAATTTATATAGTCATTGAATATTGAATGCAAAAGATTTGTATTAAACACAGTAACTTTATTCAATGTAAAAAAAAATAAAGTTACACTTCATTAAGTAAAAAATCAGTAAACCCAAACCAACGAAGAAAAACATTAAATAAACCAACAGAGTAACATTTTCAATTCGATGTCACAACATGCTATGGAAATGTTTCAATGATGTAACGCTTTTGTTTTAATTTGTAACCGTACTGGATTTCCTTAGTTGCTTCGGTTTTACGTACTTCGATTTCATTAGTTACTTCGGTTTCACTCTCAAACTAACCGATATAGATGAAAAGATTTTCTATCTTTCTATCCAAGCTTTCTGTAAAAAATTTTTGAAGAACCAAAATCACAGCAAGAAGTCGACATTTAAAACATTTAGTAAGTAAAATATTCCTAAAAACAGATTTTCGAATACCAAAACAAAGGCAATTCCAGTAAACAAATGGCAGCTGCAGGGCCGGATTTAAAGATTTGCCGCCTGTAGGCTACGTTCGATTTGCCGCCCATGTCACAACACAGTTATTCTCCCTCTTCGCGGAAAGATAGCTGGCTAGCTGCAAAATGGGGGTGGTACTGGTAGGTGATGTTTAAAATTACAACAACTCACAACGAATATAAAAGACATGAAATACACTACTTTACACTCTAAATCGAAAGCGAAATATTGACCAATTTGTTAAACTGTCCTACTTTTTTTCTTTCAACTTCCAAATCCGGGGGAGAGGGTGCAATTTCCCTCGCAGCGGCCATCTTTGCTACTAAATATTAGAACTATATATACGTTTATAGTTTAAGCATTAATTTAAACTATTTGTTTTCTTAAAAATATTAGTTTCTTGTAATTTGTTTATGCCGAATGCTGGTTTAATTGGTCGTAAAGTTTTGCCGCCCCCAAAAATTTGCCGCTCTAGGCTACAGCCTACTTAGCCTATTTAGAAATCCGGCCCTGGGCAGCTGTTGCCGTCCACAAAATTCAAAGAACATGGGAAAAAGAACTTACAAGTCCCTCTCTTTTTCCTACATTCCTTTCCCTAATCATTTGCGGAAATGATGACGGACAAGTGCTTCTTTGGGGCCCAACAAGCATTGTGAAAAGATGATATCGCTGCCGAAATATTGTGGGGATTGATTCAACGTGAGGGGAAATGTGTTGACTTTGTATTTGGTTGGTTGATACATATATATTCCGGTTTGTGGGCTTGATCAGAGACCTGATAAACCTTCGTCAGGTAAGACAGGCATAGACAGATTTTTTACTGACACAGAGCGAAATAACACCCTTGGCGAAGGCGGGAATCGAGCCCGCACCCAGTACAGGGTGCAGACTGTTAGCGTAGGTATCTCTCTTAACCACTAGGTCACCCGGGCCGCCTTGGTATTTGGTTTGGTTAGCGTAGACAGGTTAGCCTGAGTTGTGGGAATGTGCCTTTATAGAGGACCTTTTTTGTCGGATCAGACTCGAAAATTGACCCCAAACACACACACATTTCGGTATTTTTAGGTGGAATAATATTTCAAACGTTACTTTTAAGGCCTTTTCACACGGTATCCCTTGTGCACGGAACTGCTCGGACAGGGTTGTCCACCTGCAAAGATTCTGACGTCACACTTTCCTGGAGTGGTTGTTGTGAATGATACTTATCGCTAGTCTTGGCACATTTTTTAAATTTTTCAATATTTTTACAAATTTCTATCACGTGTAGGAATTGGTTGGTTGGTATACATATATTGTCAGGCTTGTGTGCTTGGTCAGAGACCCGCTTATAATCCATCATGTAAGACAAACACAACACACACACGCACACACACGTGACAGATGCTGCTATCTATCGCGCGCCATTTCCACAATTTAGACAAGTCCCTGAAGGGGAGGGAAATAGTCTCCAGGGACCTGTACCCGTGGAAAAACTTTCGGTCCCAACAGATTTAACGAGCACGTACTCCGCATATTCGTCTTCAGTGGTACCGGGACTCGATCGCGAGACCTTACGATAACGAGATCGAGATCGTAACCACAAGGCTCCCCACAAGCCGATGTAACAAGGAGTACTAACTACAAAAATCAACATTGGCGAGCATAAAGTACATTTTTCTCCATTTGGCAAACTCGATTTGGCTAACAAGACGTCAGAGCTATACTTGATGCTGATTGGCTACCTATATATCTCTCCGCATAACCGGTTTACCGATTTTCGTGTCTCCACGAAAAAATTCAATGAACAAATCCTCTACAGCGGTTCTCCATGTTATTCCTATGGAAGTTCCGTGATCAAGGTGCTCCGTGTGAAAAGGCCCTTAACATGCTATAATTTGGTATTCAATATGTTAATTAGAAGTATTTCAAATTGCTAAATATAAAAAGAATAAAGAAAAGACTGTTAAAAATTATACTTTGCCATTTTCTCAAAATGCGTATTTTAAGATAAATGTACCTTTTTCGCAATAACTACTGAATATTTTGCTAAGTTTTTTTTATACAAATTAAATGCTTTTACTCAAACAGACATATATTTTTTAAGAAATATTAATTAAATTTATTTAAACAAATCATTTCAATGATTTTTTTATGAAAATGTGATGATTAGTTTTCGAAACGACATAAATTAAAAATATTGTTTTATTTTTAAACTCATATGTCAATCTGTTTAAAAGTATTTAAACTGTGTAAAATGTTGAACCCAATCCGAACTAATTCCTGAGAAAAACACACACAAAAATTGCCATTTTTACATGGGCTACAATGGTGACTCTGGTTCCCAAGAGACGCTTTGCGTTGACTTGCAGCATTGCAAAACAATGTAATATATTCTTACTAATAGTTTCTTTAACTTCACTTGAATATTGATAGAAAAATATACAAGGGAAAGGAAGAAGGTGCAGGGGATGGACTAACTTGTTATTTATTATGTGTAAATAGTTTGAAAAAAAAACTGCAAATAATTACATGCAATTTTATGTCTGTATTTGTTAGATGGGTAAAGTTTTGTGAAATAAGTTAGCTGAGGCAGCAAAGAACTATGTGCAACTAGGAATTCTCTTAAGCAAAGAAAATAAGTTACAAAAATAAGGTAAAATATTATAACTTAAAATGAAATAAAAAGTGAAGAATGTTGATACATGTCAAACTATGTTTCGGAGTTACTGTAAACTGTAGTGAATACGAACCAAAAATGTTTAAAAGAATTACCTTCAAAATATATTTTTGTATAAATTTATTCTTCAATATGTGGAGTTGTATGATGGGTATGTCAAATATTATTTGAACCACAACTATATATTTTAATGTACATTTTTTCTCATAATTATTCCCAATTAGATAACTCTTCCACACACGAGCCCTGGTTAAACTCAACAATTATTCGAATCCCAAAAATCCCCATCTACCTCTACCTGCACCAAACTACAAATAATTAACTCCAGTTCTCTTATACACAATTACCCCTGAGCCCAGCAAATGAAACCCCCGACCACAAAACTTAAGACTAATCACCAACGCCGAAACCCAACGACATAACCCCCAAATTTGTACTTTGATTCAATTTACCCCCCGTGCGTGATCGCTCCTAACGAGGGAGGATTTTAACTACAGATACAATAGACCCCCTCCCCCCTCGAGGGGGGAGTATAAAAATCATTTGACTTTAGCTACTTTCCTCACTTCCCCCGCCATTGGGGGAGTCAAAAGATGAGCTATAATTGCATCCCCTCATAGATGGGTGACTTCGCTACCAAGCACCATTAGCTGCTGTGCTTTCATCGCATCACTTATTTTATAAATCAGTGGGCACTGACAAAGGTTCTCAAATACCTGATTCGGACCCCTCGAAGCAAATCAAGCAGCCCTCCCTTTGCAGTTTTATTGTATCACTGTTTGCTGTTTGACACATGGGTGGTTTGCAAATTGCTTTGTTTGAGGTGGTCTTGAGCTGAAAAAAAAATGTCCATCTGTTGAATCGAACAAGATGCGGAGCACGTTCGGTTTTTGTATTAAATGCTAATGCTTGTATGAAAATTATTTAATTAGTATTTTATAATGGAATGCTAATGCTTGTATGTCATAAAAGGATGGTCGTGTTGAAGTTTTGTATCAGTGTTTGCTGGTTGGGTGGATTACAAATCGTTTGTTTGAGCACAATGAACAATGTCGGTTTAGTGTCCACCTGTTTAATCTTTTTTGATACGATTTTATTAAATAAGGGTTGGAAACACGTTCCGTTTTGACTTTAAATGCTGAACACGTGAATTTAAAAAATGTAAATTGATAATAATATATTTTATTACTACTAGTAGAAAAAGTGCAACCACTGTTGATATTTAAATCACTTTATTTTACGTTAGTTGAGTAAAAAAAATTCATACTTGTAGATAGGGTCGTATCAAACAGAATTCAGACTTTTAGTCTCAAAATTTCATTCAAAAATTTGAAAATAAATAAGTAAATAAGCATATAGTATTTTATTAAATGAATGCGTTCTGGTTGTATTACAATATTTTACACATTATTTGCAAGTAGCTTTTCTGAGTTAGTCTTCAATTGTGTGAAAACTAATATCAGCAAAATTCAATGAACAGAATTACAACACTTTCTTTATTCTTAATTTTTATTCATACTTTTGAATAATTTATACAAATAAAAAGTACAAAATTTTTTAACCAAAATTATGCCCTGGCCCAGAAAGGTTGGTCCAAAAGCTTACTAACTATTTATCAGTCTCCTATAACTATCAAGATTTTTCTTAAATACTTCTACTCTTTTTAAATATACTTTATAATTTGATTACGGATTCCACTATTGTAAAAATAATGTTATCTTACATCTCTTTTGAAGTAGGACTTTTTTAGATATCAGATTATGTCCCAAAGTTCGACTACTTAAGGTAGGCGAATACACGAAATTCCCTAAAATTCTTAAATTTTTACTATTACTTTAATCTTTTCCAAATTTGGCATAGTGATTTCAATATAATGAATAATACTATTTCGGCATTTTTTTACAATTTAAATATAATTTATTTATTTTAAATTGTGTTTTTCTACTAAAAAGATAGGTTTACGCTAACAAGTCTACAACAATGAATTTTCATCCTATAAACATTAATTATGTGTTAAATTCTTCGTTTAGAACTGATGCATGCAATGACCCTCTAGAGTTACATACAAATTACAAGAAAAGAAGTTATTAAGAAAAATGTTTTAAATTAACCACAAAAAAAAATTCGATTAACTTACACTTGGACATTAAAAAAAAAACTTGTGTATTTACACCAGATGTTAGAGGTTCATGGCACAGATATATATTGAAATAGCATCTGCAAAAAATTTCAGGTAAATTAATGTAAAACTTTTTATGCTAGAAGTGTTAGCGTAAACCCCTTTTTTTAGTTGAAAAACACGGTTTAAAATAAATCAATTATATTTAAATAAAAAAATTAGCCTAAAAGCATTGTTCATTACATTTGAAATCACTATGCCAAATTTGTAAAAGTTTAAAGTAATAGTAAAAATTTTAGAATTTTGGGTACTCGCCTACCTTAAGATCAAACAAAAGCCCTCCATCTATCCCTGCTTTGTTTTACAATTGCTCCAACCAGCCTATAGTTTTAAATTTTATTGCAAAATTTGTCAGTAATCTTCCTTCGAAATCTTGTTTGCAAGAATCAATTAAATGTTAATCGTATTAGCTTATTAAAATGAAACTGATAAAACAATCTGTATTGGGATTTCAGTTTCTTTGAGTATCGATTGTAGTAAAGTCAGTTCTATTATCTAAGTTCTTTTCCTGTAGGATGAAAGCTACTTTACGGTATAGTATAAAGATTATATAAAATGTAGTTTCAAAACATATCCACTAACTTATAGCGCCATCTATTAGAAGTTTCAGAAACCGTCCCTCTTGAAAGGATTAGGGTAAAAAATGTCGATTATCTATTTTTTTTTATTTTGAATCTGCATATCTTTAGCTTTAATTTGTGACTAAGATTATCGATTTCTATTTAGTGGTTTTCTTTTTTTTCAGCACTTTTCAGAAACTCGGTATGCGGTATCTCAGTTCTTACTTATACCTCAATCTTCTTTTGCGTTTCCTAAAATATGAGGTTTTTCAACAGTTAGGAATATTTTTCTCAGGAACTATAAAAGATATCAACATGTTTTTGTTTCGTTATCTCTTCCCCATTAATATATCTTTGATTTAAACTGAGGGTATTTCAGAGTATAAAACAAAAATACTTTTACAGTGACTTTTAAAAGATATGTATTGCCCCCCCCCCCCCAAAAAAAAAGTCAAATTTAAAGTTATATAAATTTTTTGAGCAGAGATATTTAAAATTCCTCAACTCTGATGAAAGAGCTATATGTAAGGAACAAACTGTAAAAAAATCATAATAATATCTCATGTAGTTCCTGAGAAAAAGGTTCCTAAAGTGTTAGTAAAATTAACATTGGCGAGATAGTTATAAACCATCCGACTCCTTTTAAATTCCTCCCAGATAAAAAGGAAACCTATATTTCAAAAGTCTTTTAAATTAACATTTTTATGTTTAGGGGGAGTATAGCGTGGGGTTGTCCGAATAAAAATATATTAATACTAATAATTATATACTACATAAAAAAATCACAGATAACCATCTAGAAATGAAAATCAGAAAATCGAAAACCATGGGATAGGAGATCGTTTTGTAAAATATATACAAATTTGCAGTTTCAAATTTTAACGAAATTAATTCCTCTTTATTTTTCATAAAATTTCAATATATGTATATATATTTTTTTACCTTATAAACTTTTTAACATAATAGTATGTTCGAAAGCACGAAAGGATAAATCATTGGTTGGTAATGTAGCTTAAAAAAATGGATTTGTTTAAAGAAAACTTGAAGTGGAAAAAAAATCAATGATATACAAGACAACAGTGACACCATTTTAATTATATGATAAAAATGTGTTTTGTATATGTTTCTAAGAACTATTTGTAAATACCTTTGAGATATTGCTTTAAACATAAACTTTGCCGCCCCGGTGGCTGAATGGTTAGTGTACTAGCCTTTGGAGCTGCTGGGGTCGGGTTCGAATCCCGGTCAGGCATGGATGTTTGTGACAGTCAATAAATGTTGTTATTTGTCTATGTGTAATTCATTTCTTTGTGACTGTAAAATTCTTTCTGTGCCTGTCCCACTTGACGAAAGCTTATAAGCGGTTCTCTGAACAAGCACACAAGCTGGAATATATATACCATACCATACCATACATACATAAACTTTGAATTTGAACAACAAAAAAAGTTTGATGACCAAAATCAGGCCCGGACTGGCCCGCCGGCCCGCCGGCCGGCGGGCCGGTGCGCCCTCTTCCAAAAAAAAAAAAAAAAACTTTATCATAGTTTTTTTAACCCCAGATTCGTCTTCTCGTAGGTTGTTCGCACTTTCATAATTCATATGGTGCATAGGTTCCTGTAAGGTCGTAAAACTTCGGCAGTAGAAGGATGTTTTTACTTTTTTGAGGAAAGGAGTGGGTCATTTTGTGCCGTTTTAGTTCTAATAACTAAGCCGATACTTAACAAGGCGCCTTCGCTTCCATACAGGGCGCTGACGAGCCGGTTAAATAAACGATTACATTTTCATATACATGGAATTATGGATTCGTGGATAAACTACGCTATCCGTTTAGGAGATGGTTGGACGAAACAGAACCTTCAAAGGTAACTCCCATGGCCTTACGCCTTAACGCACTCGATATAATCACTTTTAACTACAAATTTTAAATGGAACATTTTGACAAATATTAAAAACGGATCTTAATAACGCCTCCCTTTTCATAGGAGCACCATATGGCTTCATGCACCAAGAAGTAATTGTAATCTAGAAGTCCAACAGCGCCCTATGTGATATCGTAGGCGGCGCTCCAATGAAGCAATTCAAATAATATTCGGAACCAGGTATTGAAATTGACTTGTGAACAAGAAAGTCCAACATCAGCGTCTTTTGTGAGCTCATAGGCGCTCAAATGAAACAACCTGGTCACTCACCCTTTTATACCATTTTTATACCGGGTGCCAAAATATATTCTCGGCTTTTCAGTCATTTGGTTTCAAATGAGTGATCTAAAAAAATATGCGTTAAGGAGTTTGTTAAAAAATTAGTGCTTAAATAAATCATCGAAAAACCATTGAGAAAAATAGCGCCCTGTATATGGGACTGATGTACTCTAAAGATGTTGTGGTCTACAGTCCTGACTCCGCGGGCGATGTCGCTCTAACGTTGCGTTGGAAGCCGGGTTAGATTTCGGCCACGTCACTTGACTGCGTTTCTACAATGCGAGACTTATTGCCAATCGCCTTTGAGTAGCTCTAGTGGAACATTTTTCAATAAAGTATTAGTAAAAAAGGCATTCTTAAAATCAATCTTGAAAACCTGGTGCCGTTTTTATAAAAAATATTAATAAACTGTCTATCTTGTCTACAAAAAAAAGAAAAAAAGTTGGGGGATCGAGACCATAAAACTAAAACAAAATATTTTTTACAAAAAATATATGAAAATGAGCAACCATATTCTAAAGCAACATAAAAAAAAAAAGAGGATATAAATATGTTTCGATGGCGTCTGGTAGACGGAGATGTCTGACACTTATTTATCATAAACAATTCGATCAGTCGAATAAAGCTTAAGCAATTATAGCTAGTAGACTCATAAATCTCAAGCAGTTTTTAAAACATTTCGATGAATTGGTGACGTCCACACATTTGCTTGATATGATATCCATGAGACATTCCCGCTTTATTTTGCAGCTGGCTTTCGAATTTTGTGTATTATTTCTACGAATTAATGACCTTCACCTTTTCCCGCCAAATTAGAATTGGAGGAGGCGAAAATAATGATGCGACGTAGCTCTTTCTAAGCCATGAATATCGATAACACGCTTTAGAAACAGTTGGACTACAACAGGAAGATATTTGTTCTTATGTGAGTGATGGGTGGTACATTCAATGGTAAGAATTTCGTTTTATTTTTTAACTTTCATTTTAATTTTTTAAAATAGTAACTGTTTTAAAAGAAACTATCGCTGTACACATTACAAAATAATTCTGATTTGTTTAATAATGCCAAATATGTTTTATTAGATAAAAATCTGTGCGAAAGGAAGCATTTTTAAGAATTAAGATTTAATAACTGAGGGTTAGCAATTGAATGCCGTTTTTGATATCATCACGTTTTCGGCTGTTTTTATTGATTTTGAAAATAATTTAATAAAAAAGGAAGTTTCGGTGGGGGGATCAGCACCTCTGGCTGTGTGTGCCTAAACATCATTTGAATTGTTTCATTAGAGTGTGTAAGATATGACATAAGGCGCTGTTGGGATTACTTGTTTACAATTTCATTGTCTACAGTAAAACACACCTTAATTTTGCAGCATCGAAATGTTCTAAGCGGAGAAACGGAGTAAACAACGCTGTCGTCAAGCAAAGGCGCCGAAATTTTGCCTGCTCTGATTGGTCGCTCCTCTGCGATAAGTCCGCCTTGATATTCGTGCGCCCTGTTACGTCAAAATCGAAGGGAAAAAATAATTAATATTACATTCTAACTTGGACTTTCTTGTTTACAATTTCAACACCGGGTGCCAAATGTATATATTTTTAATTGCTCATTGAAGCGCCTACGATATCACGTAAGGCGCTACTGGCTTTTGTTGCTGACAATTGCAGTATCTGGTGCCGAAAAAGTATTTCAGGGGTTTCTTTCATACATACCATGTCGTCGGTATTTATTATTATGTATTTTTAATGAGGGATATAAAAAAAACATGCGTTAAGGAGTATTAGGGCATTTTTAATTTTATATTGGCACTTTTAGCATTCTTTCGATGCATTTTTAGTTTTCGGAGTACTCATTTAGTTTCTGCTGACAATTTACTGCTGAAAAAAAACAAGCAAGACCAAAACAAGCTTTTTTGCAATACCTAAACATTCTGCTTGATTCTCCTGCGACCTGCGATGTAATTTTTACTTTCTATCACCTAATAACCTAATATGAAATGTAATGTAATGGAAGTATTGTAAAGGGGTTCAAAATCCGAATTGAAGATTTTGCGTTTTCTATATGTTTAGTAGGGTGATGATTTTGAAAAGTTTTTTTTTTAAACATTGGTCAAGCAGCTGAAACCACTCTACAGGTCGAGTTAAATGAGATACGTACTTCAAATTCGGTACACGAGTTTCCTGTACCTATCAGACGTTAGAATAAAATTTTCGAAAAGTATCATGCGCAAACGATAGCTGCTATATAACTTTGTGAGGGTTTTAAAGTTATTGAAATTACCATAAAATGTATATAATTATCTTTAAAATGTGTGTATTGATTTATTAAGAGATAATTGTAAGTTGTTAAAACCACCTATTTTATGCAAATAAATGACTTGTACTTGAAATCAAACCCTATAAAGGTGATTTGCCAAACCTCTCAAAACAGTGTAGTTTCATAAATGCTAACATTTCAAAGTAAAACATTCATTTCATAACATTGTTACTTATTTTTTTTAGCAAATTACATTTGATTTTTCTCGTAATTATAAAGAAAAATTGTGTATGCAACACATGTGAAAGTAAAGTTTTTAAAACCGTGTCATTATTTCAAAATCCACTCGATTTAAAAAGTATTACTTTGCACATTTGTTGCATAAATAACTATTCAAAACAATCGGAGTGATTTTTTTTAATGATCGATGGAGCTTATAGAGTTTTCTACATTATCATTTGGAAAAAATTGCGCTTTAAATTTATCATCATATTTTTTAAAGAAAAAAATTGAAAAAATAAATTTTCTTCGAAATTTTTTTTAAAAAGTACTGAAAAAAATTCAAAGATAGTATTTAAAAGCTACATACATTTCAAATATCCTTTGATAAAGGTATGCTGTAAAAGCTTGGGCCAACATACAGCCTTTTATTTAAATCGATAAAATTATGTAGACCTGATTTTTTTTAAAATACTTATAAAACATTTCTATTGTACTTAGAGAGCAATGTAATATATAATTTAAAATAAAATGTTCATAGTGTTAATTTAATATAAATACTTCTTACAATTTCGGAAGTTTTTGAATTTTTTAACACTTAAACAAGTTAAAATCAATTATTTTATGTTTTGTTTCAAATTCAAGTCCAGAAAAAGGTCCTTTAAATAAACATTATTCATACTCTGTAAGCATTATAGAAATTATTTTCGAAATTTTTGACTTGAACTTTTAATTAAAAAAACCTCTAAAACAGTTTTTGGGAAGATAAGTGAAAAGCCCTTATGCTTATTTGAAAGATAACTTAAAAAACATTAATTTGATATGTGTAGCTGAACATGTTTTATCAAAACATTTTAATCTGTCGAAAGATATTTAAAATTTGAAAAAATAACTATCGAAATTTTCCTAATTTATTTTAATATTAAAGTAAGAAACTTTTTAGATTCATATATTACGTTACTAAATTGATATAATAAAAACAATTTGAATTATTTAAAAAAAATCAGGTATACAGACTTATGAATAACTTTTATTTTCTCAGGATATCTTTATTAAACTATATTTTATAACATATTTTTTAAATTTAAAACAAATGTTACCCTAGACACTTTTAACCCGTTTTTCATAAATATTTCAATATTTTTTTTTTGCGCCCTTTGGAGGCGGAAGGGCCGGTAAAACTGCGCCTTTGTCAGGAAGCCAGTCCGGCCCTGACCAAAATATGAATGAACAGGAAATATCGAATATGAATTATATGATTTGAAAACATTTGAGATATTGCTTTAAACTTAACTTTGAATTTGAACAACAAAAAAAGTCTGATGACCAAAATAAGAATGAACAGAAAATATCGAATACGAATTATACGATTGGATAACAGGGAATTTCCTTCGGTTTTCAACTCTTACTGGGTCAGGAAAACCTAAATAATAAGCCAAATAACATAACATAACAAGAAGCGCCCATTTAGGGAAGAGTGTAGGCTATATAGCCCATTACTCTATGCGCATATGATGACAGAAATATGTAAGTGAATCAATTACTCAACCATATAGTCGGGAAAAGGTGTTGATGATAAGGAGAGTATCATAAATTTCCATGACACCCTCCTGTATATGGTATAACGGAGCAGGCCGCATCCGTTATTTATTCCATAGTTCCACTGGGCAGGTCATCATCCTTCTGCCACAGTGGACGTCAAGGTTAGGGATAACTTTAGTTGGAGAGGGAATCCTGAAAGGTAAAATTAAACAATAATCAAAGGAAAATTGTATAGTGGGCAATGTGACACTAAGAAGATGGCCACTGTGAGATCAATTCTCACAGAGGGCCATTGAGAAATGTATCAATCCTGCATATTAAGAGACCAGATGTCTTGTATAGTTAAGATACCCAGTAAGACCAGAGAGACCTTTATAGGAAAGGACTTGGTCAAGTTTATAATAGATAACCCAAAGAACTCAGACCGGGGGAAAGAGAAAATTGGGCATTTCCCAAGAAAATGCATGGGGGTTTCATCCTCTTCTCCACAAACAGGGCAGGTGGGAGAGTCAACGTAACCACAGGTGTTAAGATGCTTAGCCAGGTTGGCGTGACCTGTTACTACCTGTATTACCTGTCGAAGAATTAGTCTGCTGAGGTGAAGGAGTTTACCTTCCAAGTCTAGCAAATTCAGAACCATTTTGGTATGCTTACAGTCAGCTCGGGTTTGCCATGTACGAACATGATTTTTCTTTACCCAATTCCTAACATCGTTTTTTATAGACTGATAGGACAAGGGGTAGAATGGTTCGGGACCACTGACAGCAAGCTGTGAAGCTTCCTTTGCGATGGTATCAGCAAGTTCGTTTCCATGGATATCGCTATGGCCTGGGACCCAACTAATAGTCACGGAATTGGGGGTTAGCGCTAGTCGATTAAGTGCAAGTGTGCACTCCAAGACACAGCGTTGGTGTTTGTCAGGGTTAGACAAAGCCAAGATGGCAGACTGGCTATCTGAAAAAATAAAAATGTTTTCATTTGTAAGGTTCCGTGCCAAGAGCTCATTTGCAACCATATGAATTGCAATTACCTCAGCTTGAAAAACGGTTGAGGTTGATCCCAAGTACAAACGGTACTTAGAAAAGTCATTACCATGATTTTTGGTGCGAATAATTGCCCCAGAGCCCGTGCAATTAGATTTAGATCCATCTGTGTAACATTCATAAGAGCCTACAGGGATATTGTCAATAATATTCTCAATATCATCTCTACCAGGAATTGAAATAGTGAAGTATTTCTCTGGGATGGATGTTCTAGTAATAGCGTCTTTAGGCATTGAAATTGTGGGAATTTCTGAACTGAGTTCCAGACAAATATCCACATGACTTCTCAGTTTGCCCTTAAGGCCAAATCCTGAGCGATCGGACCATGTCCCATTCTTTTCCAGCCGGTACATGGTTTTTATTGCTTCTCCACTCAGAAAAATATCTAAAGGAGGGATGGACAGTAGGATCTCCAGTGCAGCAGTAGGAGTACTGGAGATGGCTCCACTAACGTAGATGAGAGCAAGTCTCTGAACCTTTTGCAACACTGAAATATAAGTGATCTTGTTAATGGCATTAATCCATACTAAACAACCATATTTAATAATGGGCCTGGCAATGGCAGTATAAATCCATAAAGCACCCTTGGGATTAAGTCCCCAGTTTTTCCCAATAACTCTTTTGCAGGTAATTAACGCATTAGTTGCTGAACGAGCTTTTTCCTGGACATGAGTTTTCCAAGAAAGTTTGCTATCCAGGTAACAATCAAGATATTTGACACAATCTTTGCGTTTGATGGTAATATGTCCTAGGTACAAATCATCTAATACCCATTTCCTATTCCAAGTGAAAACGATCACCTCGGATTTTTCCGGAGAGAAACTAAGGCCGTTTTCGTCACCCCAGAAGGAAACTTTAGTGAGTGTTTGCTGTGCAAGATTATGCATAGTTTTAAGGTCAAAGCCTCGAAAAAGAACAATTAGGTCATCTGCATACGCCTGAGAATAACATGACTCATGCTGTAGAAGCAACAAAAGTGAGTTAAATACCAGGTTCCATAAAAAGGGGGATAGAATTCCTCCCTGAGGGCAACCTTTGGTAATATCTCTTTGAGTGTGAAAACCAGCCAGATCAACAGAGACGGTTCTGTTGCGGATCATAAAAACAATCCACCTACTAATGAGTGGATGTATGTTGTTGGAGATCAAAGCCCTTTCGATTGCGTCGAAACCAATATTATCGAAAGCGCCAACTATTAATAAGCCAAATAAGAGGTTCCGTTTAAATAACACAGGTGCACTTAAAATATGTTTGCATTAGAATATAAGTATGTCCGTTTTCTTTGGAAGCTAGCGCGATTTGACTATGGCTAAAAATTACGAAACATTGTTTGCGAATATTTTCCTTGATACCCCAAACCATACGGAACAGTTTATTGTGCTGCTCATAGTGCGACGTTAATTAACCAAACCAAACAATTTACATTCTTACTCCCAAAAGATAAAGATATCCTGATTAAAAAGCTACAATGTATGTTGTATCAGAAAAGAAATAACCCAAACTAGTTTTTTATGGCCACCTCCTACAGTCTCCTAACGCTAACAGCTTACTTAATGAATAAAACAGGCAGTCCCTAACCCAACTCTAAAGATCTCGATTTTTCTTCCTGTACAACCGAACAAAGGGTGGTCGGTGCAAAAAAGATCAATTAAACAATGAAGTGTACTCAGGTATGCCCAACAGCTGGCTCTTCTGGTTTGACAAAGAGAGAACTTGTGGTTGTGTTAAAGCTACCTTTGGTGGCTAGAAATAGGCAACCGGAAACGAGCATTACCTTTCTACCAATCCCAATCAGATTTATTGTCCGACCTTGTATTTATGACACTCTGGGTTTAGTCGAAAATCTCGGAAAACTGGCAGAAAAGGAATAATGATGAATCTTTCTAAAATAGTTACTATAATAATTATTATTATCATTTAATCCTATAAAAAATCCACTTTCTTCCTCTTTTGTCCGTTTTCTGTTTTCGACCCTACCCAGAATGCCATGAATGCGTGGTCGGTCTATAAAGCTAGGCATACTACGACCTACACAACTACTATTTAAGTTGGCCGTGGGCATACACGGATGGATATGCGAGCCTTCGCCAAACACTCTAATGGATAGGATACCCTGCCATGTGGACCTCTTCAATGATGAATTGGTTAAGACGGACTCTGTTGTAACATCTGTAAATAATGGTCTTCTTACATATGGTGAAATTTTCTCGAAGGTCAGAGCCGATAACAGCAAGACATGGAGGATCCCACAAACTCATGACTGGTATGAACAAAAACATTACGTGGCTGCCCTGAAAGTGAAATATAACCGGAAAATTAAAATGCAGGCCACTATCACCAGACATACATGCACACTTACATTCGTTCAGGGCCAAAAGGTGTACACAGGTTGGTATTACATTTGAGGGCACACTAACTTCTCAGGACCATTTTCTTTCCTGTGTGGATCTTGGACCTTAGACTTGATGTAGACTTTATCTAGACCGGGGGAGTGTAATAAGAAAATACAACAACAACATAGCCACTCTTCCTCTAAGACGTTACCGAACCGAAAGCATGTTCGCGCATCGTTATTAGTTTGGCATGTCACGTGGGTACACAAAAGTAATCACTGATTCACTGACGTATGAAAATGCTTTCGATAACGTCTTGGGGGGATGAGAGGCAACGTTTGGCGAAGGTTCACATGGCCATGTCCCTCATCCTCGCCTCCTCTATATCATATGCTCTCCTGTATCCATTCACGACTTCATGTCGTAAAGGCGTGTGACAAATGGTTGGTTGGCTGGTAGACAAATATTATCAGGCTTGTGTGCTTGATCAGAGATCCGCTTATAAACCTTCGTCAAGTAAGACAGACACAGCACACACATACGCGACAGAGGCTGCCATCTATCGCACGCCACCTCCACAATTTAGACATGTCCCTGAAGAGGGAGGGAAGCAAATAATTTTATTGCATAATCGTAAATTTTTCATGTCAAAAAGCAGGGTATTGTTTTGAGGGTGGTATCATACTTTCTGCTGCAGATGTTTACAAACTATTCTTCTTAACCAAAAAATTATTTTTATTTGTTTTACCACCTTTTCTAAAAATAATTCAACACTATTTTTGCTTTCCAATTTTCAAAATCTTTTTAGCTTGTGTAATACTGTTCTACTAACTTACTTTACTAAAAATCATTTATTGACAGTTACAGCCATGTTACTCTAAAACCTTCAACTTCGGCAAAAAAGGCACTATGCAACCTGCATTTAGGGCCTTAAAAGAAAGGCCTTTGTTCCTTAAACAATGAAGCGGTCTCAAAATATATACGGGAACGTGGGATCAATTAAGTTTAATTAACTGAAAACATCGATTAGGTAGGCCAAACACTGGAGCGATGGCCATTTTTAAACAGACTTCTAAAGGCTTGCTAAAAATAATTTACGGTCGAAAAAAATTGGGGTATTTTGGGGAATGTAATCAATACTGGTCTTGTAAGGAATTGGAAAGTTAAGTTTCCTTTCAGAAGGATAATCAAAGGAAAATCATTTAAGAGAATTACGAAAGCATAGCTGTTTTTTTTACTCCTTCCTAACGTAATTAATGTTAGTGAGTCTGTTCAATATCGGCTAGAGTTTGTTTAATTAAAATGTTTTGGGACTGAAATATTTTCTTTAAGAAGATTCATATGTGCTCGGAGAAATAAGGTTTTATTAGTTTTATATTTACATAATTTAGCTTTAATAACTTAAGCTTTGTAATTTATTAGATTGATTTATGTAGTTTTAACCATATCAATTATTTTAATCAAGTTAGTAAGCGTCTAGCATACATCATCTTGGTTTTCAGAACTAACTAACTTGCGTACGACATACTTTTTTCGTGCATTGATATCAGCGGTTGTAGAACGTTTGCATGTGCATTTTTTAAAGGAATTGTTTTTTTAAACCTTCTGATTTTAAGCTCAACTTCTGAAATTAAATTTTTCAAAAGAGTTCTTTAAGAATTCTTAATAGTGCCCTTTGCATCTTATAATTATATTTGTTCTATCAAGCCACAATTCTTTAACAAAACGGGATGAAATTTGTTATAATTTTTCACTTTTCAAATGTTTTATTCAAAAATTTAAAGTACTTTTCACATGGAAAGAATAGAATAATCTAAAGTTTTCTTAAGATGTTAAGTAACGAATTATGAAACTATCAAGAAATAAGATTATTTTAAAGGGATTTTTTCAAATTTCTGCATGCATAAACAAATGAATTAACAAGAACAATTCACCAAACAAACACTTATGAATTTGGGATACACAAAAATCAGCAAACAGCAGGAATTATAATATGGGCAAATTACGAATACCTAAATATAGAAAATTACAGAAATTAAATATAGGATTTAAATAGTTAAGTTTTAAAAAAACTCCACAGTTTCTGCTACTTTGCAATTTTCGAGAAAAAAATAATTGCTCGCATATTGGTAAAAAAAATAATAATTGTCTGAATTGTTTGTTAAGACGTTTCGGACGTGTTGGGCAACTTGTTTTTTTTTTAAAACCCAGTCACCTGGTAAAGACTATACTGTTCTAAACCACAAAAAAACATAACATAGCTAAATAAAATCTTGAATAGCAATCGTACTTTCTGCAAAAGAAAAAAAACGTGGGAAATAATGCTACCATAAAAGTAAAGATTCATGTAAGATTTTTAACTTCCAATTTCATTTTTGTTGTACAATAGCCAGGAAATGTCTACGTCCAGAAAAACTGCGAATCCGAAAAGGTTAAACTTGGAATAGAAACTGAAGACACGATATTGATACTGTGATTGAAACCCTGAGAGATTGCTTTTCATTTTGCGTTGGACTTGTTCTCGATTGGCCACCAAGAAACTCATCTAAACTTTCCCTCTTTGTCATTTACGATGTAAATGAATGCTCCACAGAGGTCACCCCATGATTAAGAACTGCTCGGAGGACCCGCTTAAAAGAATCGCGGCCATGATTACATCGCTTTGCAAGGGCTTGACAAGACTGCAACTGATATCTTATTTCAATGGTGTATTTGAGACTTGATATCTATTGGTATGTTTGTGACTGATATCTTGCTTTATTTTGGTGTGCTACTACTGATATCTTGCTTTGTTGGTGTGCTGCAATTGATATATTTCCTTATTTGGTGGGCTACAATTGATATATTTCCTTATTGGAGTGCTGCCATCGATATATTGCTTGATAGGTGTACTACAAATGATATAGTGCTTTATTAGTGAGCTGCATCTAGTTGTATTTTGTTTTTATCTGGCGTTCTGCAACTGATATAGTGCAGTAATGATGTGCTGCCTTTAATATAGATCGAATTTAGAGTAAAACGGTTTTGGCTAAATTTGTATTGGAGATTTATAGTGGGTATATATAAATTAAATTATAAAAGCATACAATTTTAATGCAAATAACTCTACCAAAGTGTTTCTTTACCTGTAAGAACTTATTTAATAAATTTCATTCAAATATATATAGATATATATTTAATCTCTCGCATCTTTCTAAAGATGAAGTTTTTTTTCGTTGCTCACCCCTTTTATTCCAAATCTGTCCTAGCCAGTTGCCGCGTTGTCAAACACCCTTCCCTGCTCTGTCTTTTCGCCTTCATTAGCTTCGTTCTGTTCCTTCGGCAAACACGGGCCTCATTGTGTGGGGCCTCCCTCAATCATCCTCCGGGCCGCCACAAAAGCCCGGGCCCAACAAAGGGCCGTCGGATTGGGTGCTTTGTGGCGTTGCTCGGGAAATGATTCGGGCAGAGGGCTGAGCAATGTTGTCAATGGCCAACTGGAGCAATCAGTGGAGGCGCTTCCAAGAAACAACAACCAAACGGGTCGTTCGTCACGATCCACATACAACAGGGGATAAAATTGCGTTTTCTGGGGATGGAAGGATGCGGGACGGAAGCTCTTTGGAGAGAATCGTTAGTGTATGTTTCTGTTAGTTTTTAACCCTTTAACCCCTCATCTCTCGGGCTTAATTTCTCGAGTAAGAGCATGGCCTACTCAACTTCTTAAAAGCCCAGGGAAGCTCTTCCAAAACACGGTGCTTATACGGAAAGTTTGACGTCCCAGTTCCTAGTGCTGAAGATGAAGAAGCTTTTTCGGAGCCGCTCGGAGCCTCAAAGATATAGTCAGTCGTGAGAGAGTGATTCGGAACAGATTTCGAGTTTTATCTTCGGAAAAACGGCTCTCAGAACAGTGACGTCAAACTTTCCGTCCACGCACGTGTTTGGAAGGAAATGAAAGTTAGTTCTTGGATAGGTTCTCTTGGATAGCTCCTCTGGGCACGTCAGTGAGCAGGCCGTGGTAAAAGCCGATAGAATAGACCATGCTACCAAAGCTGTCGCTGCAGCTGATTACTGTAGAGTGGGCTACGTAAGCAGTGTACGAACTGCGTGTTGATGATCAAATTGAGATGATGTACCACACGTACGTCCTGGTAGTGAAGGATTAAACATGCTCGAAATGAATATCTCAAAATAGACGGAACCACTATCATTTGGTTGTTGGTAAATTTTTAAGTCACAACTCTGAACTACCTTCCATTCCGTAAACCTGACTGCACATTGCTGCCTTATTTCGGCCCGTTGTTAGTCTTCAAAGGCTCAAAGAAAGTACAAACACTCGCTGACTGTCTACGTGAACCATCTAATCTTAGATTATTGGATTTGTGTTGCATTAATATCGCGATAGATCTACACACGAGCCATTGTTAGCCACAGTCCCGTAATTTAAAATAGTGGAGACCGGGAAATCGATCCACCCTGGGCAATGCCGCCACCCCCGTATCTCACCAGCGGTGTGTGTGGAGGGAATCCTGTGAGCACTGACGTGTAGCAGGGAACATGGTTATCAGTAGTGGAGAGGCTTATGGCCATGCGGTATGTTGGTGTAACGCTATTAAAAAAAACATTTTTTAGGGAGCTTCATCTAATTTTGAGTCTCCTGAAACTAAGAGATAAGTGACTGTAATCCTTAAGTTAGATCAATAAGTTACGTATCAGTAAAAAGAGAAATAATTTGGCCATGTCATCAAATAAACTTTGGTTAGGTTAGGTTTGAATTATCGTCGCACTTGAGCTACACGAGGGCTATTGGCGACGGGCGTCGTTTTTTAGAACTACAGTCCGGTGACGAGCCAACACCCGAATAGGCTCCCAACGCAACCGTTAAGGGCGACATCGTACGCAGCGTTAGGACTTTGAAGGATATTTAACGTGCACTCCCTTACAACGGGTTTTATTCGTCGGACATTTTTGGCTTCACGGGCCGTTTATAGGTCGGCAGCTATTTTGGCGATGCCCGGATCCAAACCTATATGAACTTCCGCATGCTAAGCGAGTGCTTAACCGACGGCACTCTAAAAAATGAATGCTCAAAAACGACGAAATTTTCCTTAATTTTGACGATTCCGTTACTGGCAAATGCTCCGAGTTTTCGTTTCCTCAACGTGAGGAAATTTGAATCGTCATTTTTATGAGGATTTGAATGTCGTCTAAAGAAATATTTCGTCATTTTTGAGCATGTGAGTACAACAATGAGATTCAGTTTCCTCAAAATCAAAACACAGAATCGTCAAATCACGATCGTAAAAGTGAGGATTCGCGTTTACTCAAAAATCACGTGATAGTTTGAAGAAACAATCCTCAAAATTAACGAAATGAGGCTTGAGGATTCATGAATCGTCAAAAATGAGAGTGTTTTTTTTTCTGAGAGTGTGGGCTCCCCAGGCCCTATCAAATAAACTCTCATGGAGAAGAACATACTTGAAATCCCACGTCGTTTTTCCTTCGCATCCCCACCAAAGGGGACTCTTTTGTCCGGCTGAATGGGTGCTCCCGCGCATCCCGATGATGCTCTTCATCATCCCGGATTAAAATGTCGTCGCGGACAATCCCAAGAAATGTGTTCAATGATTCCTCAAAAAAGCCTCTCCCGAGTTGCCAAATATTTCTGATTCCCGGCTTTTGTGTGGACACCCCCCATGGCTTTTTACTTTCCAAACTTGGCTGGGATGGTTTGCCGTGGCTGTATTTGGTGTTTTAGGAGCTAGATGTTGTGCAGATAATTAAAAGGAATAGTACTTAAAATGGAAATATTTAGAGACAGCTATCAAATGCTGTTAAGATTAAGGGCAGATATTTAAGTGGTTAACATAATTTAATAGTATTTAGTACTTTGCGTTGTGAAGACTAAAATTTCAATAATTGCAATAACCATGGAATAACACAGATGAGACTTGTCATTCACTAAAACAATCACTTATTTGTGACACTACCCACCTAACTCAAAGTGTAATATTTTGCCTAATTAAGTGGCGATTATTGTTGGACGATTAAATCGTGCCAACATAGAGGGAAAATTAATGGTAATTACTGGAGATAGAAAAATGCAATTATTTCTATATAAATATATCTAAAATTAGTAACCGTGGTGTGTTATTTTAAAAAATCTGTAGCTAGAAATGTTCTGAGTCGTATTTCTCCGCTTGAATTTAATATTTTTACTAACAATTCTTTTATATGATAAATGTAGCTGATTTACAGGTATCTATAATTTCACTTTTTGAAATTTGTTCAAATATTATGTGTGAAATTATTCATTAAAAATAAAAAAAAATATTCGAATCGATTTCAAAAATTGTATTATAGAGACCTGTAAGTCAGCTACTTTTATCGTATTAAAAAAAAAACCCTTTGTAAAAATATTCACAGCCTGGAAAATGTTTTTTCGAAAATAATTTCTTCCTATTAGATTAACGCAGGACACTTTGGTTTGGATACCCTCGGTCATCCGGGCTCATTCACCCTTAAGTGAATTTGGAGTGCGGAAATATTTTCTGCTATGCATTACCATGCAGCACCGTTTAACGTTGTCTCTAATGAAAATCGCAAATAAACCGTAAGTACGGTTCGCCCATCCGTCCTCACCGAAGGAACGGCGAATATCACTTGTGAAAAACGAGTCTTAGTTACACGCTTGTCAAATTAACGCTGGGTGTGTTGCGGTAAAAGCGAAACAAATGGATGAAGGCGGGAGGATTTTATTTACTTTTTCCCTTTGATGTGTGAAAAGGAGTGGATGTATTGAAAAGAGTTGTAAATTTAGGAAAGAATGTAACTTTAACTAATAGAAACAATTTATTTTGAACTTGATACTTTTGCAGCGTTTGCTAAGTGGGGGAGTGTAGTATATTTAATTTGATGGATTTGTGTTAGTATTTTCAAGTCGAAAAAGTAGATACGTAATGATTTAAAGGATTTAATGGTTACATTTAATTAATAATTTTATGCAAAAACACACATAATTATGTTGCATAAATATTGTTTTCATAAAAATAATGTTGGTTAAACGTCGAAACTTTTAAATCATTTCTATTGTTTTAAAAGGATTCAAGTATCCCTTTCAACGGAAAGACTTGGAAAGATCTCTTTATGCAGATTTTTTTTTAAAATTATTTTTTAATTAAAAATATTTTAAACCTAAGAGTACAGCTTTAAAAACATTATTACCATTAATAATGACTAAAATAAAAATTTAATAAGATTTCATATTTAAATTATTATCTATAACTAAATTTATGCATGAGAAAATTACCATGTAAATTCAAACTCAAAATTTGTGAATAATATTTATAAAAATTATTTTTTAACTATTTTCAAATTTATGCAATAAATAACTAAAAAAAATTCTGATTATTTCCTAAACTTTCCAAGCATTTGCTTATTTAAGGCTGCTCATCACCCCCATTCCCCGTCCTCCTTCGATCGGGCTTGCTAATGTTAAGTCTAAGGGGAAAAAATGGTTTTTGTTCCAAAAAAAGTCAAGAAATTATAGGAATATTTTGATGCGTTTTTTTTTAATTCATAAAAATCCAATAAAGTAGTGCTTTTAGAGGTTATTTTTTTAAAAACGTTATTTACTTTTTTTTAATCTAATTTTTTTCTATTAAAAAAAGGCAAGTAACGTTTTTTAAAAAATAACCTCTAAAAGCACTACTTTATTGGAGTTTTAGGAATTAAAAAAAAACCGCATCAAAATATTCCTATAATTTCTTGACTTTTTTAAGGAAAATATAGTATTGTTCATGGTAGCGGCATCTAGTGCAGGGTGAACAAACTATTTTAACATTGCATTATTTTTAGGAAAATTGTTCTTTTATAAATTATTTTAAAAATCATGGTTTAATATTTGTTATTTTTTTTAATTTATTACAAGTACAAGGTATTACGTAGTACTTAAAAGGGTAATCGGCGTAGAAGCCTTTTTAACAGGAGGTGTTGTTTTAACTGCAAAATAAGACATGTTATAAACAGTATGATGCAATATTATAAAATGCTGATCCTGCGACTGAATCCAATATTGTAGCATTTGTTATTTTTGAAAATCCCACAACCTTAATGTAAAACTCTTCACAAAATGCATTGGATAGTTCTCAACATCCAAACAATTGCTTTGGGAATTGTGTCACATACTTAAGGTAGGCGAGTACCCAAAATTCTAAAATTTTTACTATTACTTTTCCAAATTTGGCATAGGGATTTCAAACATAATGAACAATGCTCTTTGGGCAATTTTTTTATTTAAATATAATTAATTTATTTTAAACAGTGTTTTTCTACTAAAAAAGTGGGGTTTACGCTAACACTTCTAGCATAAAAAGTTTTACATTAATTTACCTGAAATTTCTTACAGATGCTATTTCAATATATATCTGTGCCATGAACCCCTAACATCTGGTGTAAATATACAAGGTTTTTTTTAAATGTCCAATTGTAAGTTAATCGAAAAAATCTTTTTTATAGGTTAATTTATAACATTTTTCTTAATAACCTCTTTTCTTGTAATGTGTATGCAACTGTAGAGGGTCATTGCATGCATCAGTTCAAAACAAAGAATTTAACACGTAATTAATATTTACAGGATGAAAATTCAATGTGGTAGACTTGCTAGCGTAAACCTCTTTTTTTAGAAGAAAAACACCGCTTAAAATAAATAAATTATATTTAAATAAAAAAATGTCTAAATAGTATTATTCATTATATTTGAAATCACTATGCCAAATTTGGAGAAGATTAAAGTAATAGTAAAAAATTTTGAGTTTTGGGTATTCGCCTACCTTAACAAAACATTCACACACAAAAAAGGCATAAAAATCAACAATAAGTTGAGTTTAGCTGAATTATCGTCGCACTAGAATTCCACGTGTAATTTGTCCAATTGTACGTGTTACCCAATCGTTTTACCCAATTGTGCGTAATTTGTCCACGTGTCCAATTTATAACAACTGAGTAGACACCCAATGAAATTTTTAACACCTTCCTATTCTCTCCCGCGAAAATAACGGAGTGAGGTTTGGCACTCTATTTCTTGCACCCGTGAAATTCCAAGTGGAGTGTTCAGTAGCAACGCGTCAATACGGGTATAACGAACTTATATATCCAACAAGACTAGGGATTAAAAAAGGCACTTTTAATCCTTTCACTCCCAATGATTCCGTTTGGAAATTAATTAAACTTGCTTTTTTTCTCACTAAGTTGCACACGAACTTGTACCAAATAAATTGTATGAAATTTTCCATGTAATTTTTCGGCAAATTTATATTTTCTTTTTATACCATTAGATGGAAGAATCACTTTGAAACAGTTTTATTAAATAATATGACCCTAAATTATTCATGCTTGCATTTTTAAATGTTTAAAAGTTGAATTTCAATTTTTTTTGCGCATGAAATTTCGAAAAACATTGCTATAATTTATTCAAAAAATATTATTCCAAATTTTTTCCCTTAAATTTTAACTAAACAATTAAGATTTTTTCCCTGCTTTTCACTATCTCATTATTTTTGAAGAATGAGTATATTTCACGAATTTTAGATTTTTAGAATAAAAAATAAAACTTGGGACTGAAAGGGTTACGATCACTTTCTTCAAAATTATCCAATGACTACACTCTTAAAACAAACACTCCCAATTTACCTCAGTCAGAGTGGATTTCACTCCTCCAGACTGGAAAATGCACTTCTCCTTTTGGAGTGGATCCCTTGTGTGTTAAACATCCGACAGGATCACTCCAAACGAGTGATTTTAACTCAGTCTGAGTAAATATGCATGCCTTTACGGTGTCGAAAATGCACTTCTCCAACTGGAGTGGATTTCACTCTTTTGTTTTAAGAGTGTAGGGGTTAACTTTATTTCCTAAATTATTATAATACATATTTCATCCCAAGTTTGGCGGTGTTTTTGGCGCTCGAGGCCAGGTAACCCTCATCCCCTGCCCAGTCAGTCATGTCAGAGCTGATTCGGCAGCTTCAATTGGCGTTGGCCGGCTGAGTAGGTTTAGCCTTTCAGCTAAACCTAGGCCTACCCTCGACACTACTTGGCTGACTTGTCATCGCTTTGTGTGTTCCACCCACTTTAAAGTTGCAGAAATCAATATAACAAGGCTGAAGTTTGAAAAAGATGTATGATTGTTTAAAGGCCAAGTTTTATAAAAGTGCTTAGAAAAAATGTCTTCTGTGAAAAATGTATTAATAAAATTGTTTTTCCGGGAATTCAATTGCTAAACAAATGGGAGGTGGACAAACAACACTATAAAAAGTACAAAATGCAGCCACTTCTATTAATAATATTTTTTGCACAAAATTGAAAGAAAGTTTCGAGAAAAATATTTGGTATTAAATTAAAAATTTATGCTTTGGAGACGCATTTGAAATCAATTGTTTTAAAATTAAAGTTTTTTTTAATTTCTCATAATAACGATCCATAGAGAGTTCTTGGTCTCTACCTTTATAAAGCTCCATTAACCCTTTCACTTCTAAAACGCGCCAGACGGCCGTGCAACTAAGAACTCCATAACGATATTCCTGTCACATATTACGTAGAAACAAAAATACTGCGTGGTAAAAGTGTTAAAATTCCATTTTCCCTATAGATATATGTATGCCTCTAATTAGAGGCTATACGTCCACCATTATAATTTCTTTTTCAAACGGAAAAAAATAGGTTCTAACAGAGGGCATTAGATATCAATTTTAATTCAGTATTCAGAATGTAGAAATATGTCTCCAAATACTAGCCATTATAACTAATGTCTTAGACCCATTTTAATAAAAGTCTGTCTTTTATCAGTTACATTCTTGTCAAATAAAATACGCGTTATGGATAAATAGAATCTGGAGAAGGGAGACGGTTCTTTTTTGGTGTAAATACCGCCTCAGTGGAAACGTTGGTAATGAAATCGAAGACGCTAAAAATGACGGAATTGCGTCTTTGAATCGAGATCCTTCAAAAGGGGACCTAAAAATTTCGTATCTATACTATGCCTATTCAATGGATGGCTTGAAAAAAATGCAACTAACTCAATCAAAACTCGGGTTTAAAGATGTATCCATACCATGAGATATTCGTTTCGAATAAACACACCTTAGTAATCAGAGATGGAAACTGAGATAGAAAGAGTTAAGGGGTATGGTCAGTCTAGTTGACCTAATGCAATAATTTTGAACTCACATATTTGTCAAAGTAGTGCTTTAAAATTTAATCACTTTTTCAATAAATATGAAAATGTTAATAACAACAACAAAAAAAATCAAAAGTTAAATTGAAAATGTCATCTGGTTATTTAATGATAAAGGATGGGTGAGGGAGGGAGAGAGTTTATTTTTAAAATAGAATTTCTTTTAAAAAATTAGTAATTAACTAAGCAAATACTTTTTTTTTCTTTTAAATTTTATTTTGTTTGAAATGTTTAAGTAAATATATTGTTAGATACTGGAATATAACTGAATTATTATTAATATTTAATTTAAAAATAAAGCATTGATTCTATTGCACTGACCACCCTCTTAAATTTATTTATTTATGTTGCTTATAATAATAGTAATTCATTTTTTAAAAATGTCTTTGATACGAATGGAGAGCTAATTGAAGCTGTTCTTCATTCATATTAGTATTTAATTTATTTTGAAAATATTGTATTAAATGTATGAGAACGACTACTTTTTCTTACGTTCCTTTATTTCTATAACTGATAATACTTGGAATTCCTCATTTTCAAAGAAATTATCATTGATATCCGTCAAGTACTAGTTAAAGCTGTTTATAACTAATATTAATATTTAATTTAGATTAAAGAATAAAGCTTTAAGTCTATAAGGCTGAACTCGTTCCTTTAAATACTTTGTTTAGATTACTGATAATAATAGTAATTCCCTTATTATTTTCAACTCATTTTTAGAATTTTTTTTTAATCTCTTCGAGTGCTAGTTAAAGCCTTGCTTAATTAACATTAATATTCAAATTAATTTCAAAACTAACGCATTAAGTCTATATGGGACTGACCACACTCCTCAATTCCTTTAATTCTATCACTGATAATAAAAGTAATTCCTTACTTTCACAAAGTTCTAGTTAAACCCGTGTCAATCCAAACTGACGATTTATTATTTTCGTGGCACGTCACCTTGCAATAGGATCGAGGGAATCAATTCTTATTGAATTTGACTGGAATCTTGTGCGAAAGTACAGATGAAAGCGGTTTTCCGAATTGGATGTTAGATAGGGGACAAAAGTAAGAAAAAGAGTGGATTTGCAATTTTAGAATAGCAAAGGAAGGGGAAATTGTATTTCGGCTTTTATTTCTGGCTGCAGGCGAAACACATTTATTTTGTTTCCAATAATTTTGGAGCTTTTAAATCCGATTTAGGTGTAGGGTTGTTATACATTGTTGGCATAAGATTTTCGATGGAATGGCATTTGGATGATGCTAAATGCAGGGTGAGGGGTTTAAAATTCTTAAAGTTTTAATGGAATTTTTATTTTATAAATTGGGTCTTCACTGTGTAGTAAGAAAAGGAATTCCATGAAAATGAGTTTCTCCGTTTAATGCTCGCATAATGGAACCTTTTTGCTAGAAAAAAAGAAGAAAGATTTTTAAAAAAGAGAGAGTTCACGCTTTGCTTCGTTCGTTTTCCCCTAAATATATTTCAGATAGTAATGTCTAAAGAGTCATTCCACGTCAAATCGACCAGCTCAAAATCTTCACGTCACAGAATTCAATCTTGATTTTTCTACAAGTACTAAGGACAAATTTATTCGACACTTATTTTTTATTTTTTCAAAATTCTAAGAATTAAGAAAGTTATGATTTTTTTAAACCGAAAAGTTAAGCCAAACTTTTTCTCATTTAGCATTGCGGTCTATGGGAAATTGAGTATTTTCGAACGAGTATAACTAAAAAGGGTAACCTGGGAACAACTAATAAACTTTTTAATGGAATATTATTACTAATGGTAACATTTTGGTAAAGTGCACTGTTGTTCCCAAAACTCCTTCTACTGAAATTATTATTTTCAAAGTCAGATTAGAATAACATTAGTTCCCAATGGAGAATTGGGTGTGATAGGTTTGTGTACAATGTAAGAATATGTGCAAGCGATAGGTTTTTTTTTAAAAACAAGTAATATTATTATTAAAATTTGAAATACTATAGCAAATATTTTTAAACACTTTGTATTGTTGAAAAATGTAAGTATCTTGTACCTTTGAAATTTCAATTAACATTTATATTAAATAAAAAAATATATTATACATATAAATTAAAATTTGAAAGGTGGAAAAGACTTACATTTTTCAATAACACTATATATTTAAAAAAAAAGTTTGCTATCATATCAGAAATTTTAATATTATTACTTCATTAAAAAAATTCTAGTCGCTTGCACACATTCTTTCGCATACACAAACCTATTATACCCATTTTTCCATTGGAACTAATGTTATTCACCTCAGACTTTTAAAAAAATAATTTTAGTAGAAGGAGTTTTGGGAACAACAGCGCACTTTACCTAAATGTTACCATTTTTGATAGTATTCCATAAAAAAAATATATTAGTTGTTCCCAGGTTACCCTTTTTAGTTATACTCGTTCGAAAATACTCAATTTCCCATAGAACGCAATGCTAAATGAGAAAAAGTTAGGCTTAACTTTTCGGTTTAAAAAAATCATAACTTTCTTAATTCTTAGAATTTTGAAAAAATAAAAAATACGTTTTTAATAAATTTGTCCCTAGTACTTGGAGAAAAATCAAGATTGAATTCTATGACGTGAAGATTTTGAGCTGGTCGATTTGACGTGGAATGACTCTTTAGACATTACTATCTGAAATATATTTAGGGGAAAACGAACGAAGCAAAGCGTGAACTCTCTCTTTTTTAAAAATCTTTCTTCTTTTTTTCTAGCAAAAAGGTTCCATTATGCGAGCATTAAACGGAGAAACTCATTTTCATGGAATTCCTTTTCTTACTACACAGTGAAGACCCAATTTATAAAATAAAAATTCCATTAAAAGTTTAAGAATTATAAACCCTTCACCCTGCACTTAGCATCATCCAAATGCCATTCCATCGAAAATCTTATGCCAACAATGTATAACAACCCACACCCTACATGAAGATTTTGAGCTAGTCGATTTGACGTGGAATGACTCTAAAGCGTATCCTATAAAATTATAAGTATTTATAATAAATTTGGGTAAATAACCATTTTTACTTAAAACTCACAAACTTTTTTATCATAAATTCAAGAATAATTTGAATATATATGACTCTTTTTCACTAAATATATTGTAAATCATCACTTAAGTTCCCACATGTGCTATCTCAATGATTGAATGAGTAAATTTCTTCAAATCCAAATACTGTGAAGAAGAGTTTGAATTCTTGTTATTTGAATAAACTTGATATTTTCTCATCACACTCAGGCATAGATATGCTCTTGCTTGATTTCACTTCGACATTGAAACATAAGTTTGAATGGAATTCTATTTTTTGAGCTAAACTGATAATAAAATTGTCTATGAACATCTTCTAAAATGAAAATTACATTTTATTTAGTACATTAACAAGTAATAACAAATTTAATACCCGAATAAAAAACATTTCACCCTCTTTTTTAAACTGATAATACAATTGTCTAGGAACATCTTCTAAAATGAAAATTACATTTTATTTAGTACATTAACAAGTAATAACAAATTTAATATCCGAATAAAAAACATTTCACCCTCTTTTTTAAACTGATAATACAATTGTCTAGGAACATCTTCTAAAATGAAAATTACATTTTATTTAGTACATTAACAAGTAATAACAAATTTAATATCCGAATAAAAAAAACATTTCACCCTCTTTTTTAAACTGATAATACAATTGTCTAGGAACATCTTCTAAAATGATAATTACATTTTATTTAGTACATTAACAAGTAATAACAAATTCAATATCCGAATAAAAAACATTTCCCCCTCTTTTTTAGTCTCATTTATTTTATTGAAGTCGAAAATTATTTTCCTGCGAAATAATCTTAATTAATACAGTCCTCACTCTTTGTCACAATAAAAAATTCTAATCATTGAACAATCTCTTTAAAAAAAGTCTTAAACTACTTCTTGTTTGGGAATATTCATGAAGAAAACAACGTTAATCCTTATGCTCAAATAGTAGTAGTTCTGTAAAAATTCTGCAAAATATAAGAATTAACGTTTTTGTTAATGAATCTTGTCATGTATATTGCGAAAAGTTCTTGATATTCTCTGAATAAAACTGGATTCTCAGTGATTTTCTGTTAGAATTAATAGTTTACCTTCTTAATAGTTTCTCCGTTATAAACTATTATATGTTTCTTTGTATGTTTTAAATACACTGGTCAAAAAAAAAAAAAAAAAAAAAAGAAGAAGAGCACATGTTTTAAATTTTTTCATCGCGAATGATACCATTTGGAATCATCAGCTTGCTATTTTTTTTTATCTCACTAAGTGCAGCTTGCACTTATTTATTTCTAGATGGAAGAATCATGTCTTTTGAAGAAATAAATAATGTTTGTTTTAATAAATGAAAAGATGAAAAACAAGGGGAAATAAAATTCACTCTCAAAAAGTTTTATGAAATAAACTGACCTTAAATTCTTCACGCTTGAATTCTTAGAAGTTTATAAATTGATTTTGACTTTTTTTTAAAAATAATAAAGTTTGAAAAAAATCTTATTATAATTTATTCAAAAGTTATAATTCCAATTTTTTTCCCTAAAATTAATACAAATTATGATTTTCCCCTTGATTTTTACCGTTTCATTCCTGGATGAATTATGAATCCATTTAAAAAAAATTTAGATTTTAGTTAACAAATTAAGATTCCCCCCCCCCCCCCCCCTCCTGTTTTTCACCATTTTATTCTGGATGAATTATAAATCTATACCACGAAGTTTAGACTTTAAGAATAAAAAATAAAAAGTTGGAACTGAAAGGGGGGACAAGAGTACGCAAAGTGCTCCCCTAATTTTGAGCAGTGTAGAAAGCGGATGCTGTAGAAGTTTTTTCACTACTGTAAGAGATTTATTGCAGTGAAACGAGTAGATAGTGAGGAGGACGGTAGCCGGCCCACTGGCGCAATGGTTAACGTGTTAGCCCTTGGAGCTGGTGAACTCGGGTTCGAGTCCCGGTCATGGCATGGATGTTTGTGTCCGTCAATAAATGCTGTTATTTGTCCAAGTGTTTGTGTCGTCTCTTTCTTTGCGTGTCTCTTGTGCTTGTGTCATTTCTGGGGTTGAATACAATAGACTTAAGGTCGCAGTCCATGTGTTCAGTATCAGGCTTCACCCGAACATCTTCTTGATTGCATGGGCGTGTCGAAGAAGGAACTGTTCTCTGCCAACCCGCTACAAGTTCTGGACTTTCTTAATGTTTTCAACTTGTTTGATATTGTTTAATTGTTGTGTTCCTGTTTTGTGTGTCGATGGATTTGTGTATATACACTTGGGATAATAATAATAATAAAAAATAAAAAAAAAAGGTCGCAGTGTTAGGCGAACTTGCCCCCCACCAAGAAAGTCATAAGAGAAGGACGGCAAATTGAGACTCCAAACATGGATTTGTGTCGACATAAAAAAATGTTTTCCAATCTACAGTTTTCCGTTTTACGAACTTTTTATTGTTTCCTAAGGTAAGTAAAGACAAGAATTTGAATTATATCTGTATGCCAGCTGATTTCCACATCATATTATGTTCGATTCTTATTTATTTCTGTGTTTTTGTTTGTGTTCAATTCTAACTATTTCTGTTTTGTTCGCCTGTACGGGAAATTTTTCCCCTTGGTGCAACATATTTTCTATTGGTTAGTTTTTAATTTTTGCTTTTTGTGATAATGAAGATTATTATTATTATCTCCTGTAACTTTCTTTGGCTATGGCAAAGAAGCTAAGAAACTTTGTTTCACTACTAAAAAAAAAGTTTAATTGCAGTGAAACATGTATATGTTGGTTGGTTGATATACATATATTTTCAGGCTTGTGTACTTGCTCAGAGAGCCGCTTATAAACCTTCGTCAAGTGAGACAGTCACAACACACACACACACTCACACTCACATGCACACATACGTGACAGATGCTGCCATCTATCACGCGCAACCTCCACAATTTAGACATATCCCTGAAGGGGATGGAAATGGTCTCCAGGAACCTGTACCCGTGGGAAACTGCGCAATGACCGCCCACAGGACTTTCGGACCCAACAGATTTAACGAGCACGCACTCCGCATATACTTGGTGAGTTTTCAGTGACCAGGTTTTGATAGCGGGACCTTCCGATCCGTAGATCGCTACTCTGACCACACGGCGTCTCACAGTCCACATGTATATGTATATAGTGATATGAATAAAGGAATGGAATTTCCCAAGATACATTTATATCAATTTAATTAAATGTATTCTAAATTTTTATGTCAAGGGTTTCTATTTTTCAAAAAATTTTATTGTTGTTCATTTTTTTTTAATGGGATCTACTGAAATTTTTCTTTTGTTACTAGACGTTTTAACTCTTGTTACACTTGAAATTGTAGCATTTCTGAGGGAAAGAAGTTTATATGGTGAAAAATTATAGTCAGTCATAAAATGTTGCATTAAATCTAATTTATATAGAAAATAAAATGGAAATATAGTCAGATCATTATAAAAATAAAAAAAAATAGCAGGAGCAACTGAATTTAAGTTTTTGTTTCAGTTATTTATATTAACGATCATGAAATGTGTGAAGAATACAACATTATCAAAAAAAAATTCACAGTATAAAGGTAACATTAAAAAGTCAGCTCTTGATAGTAAATTGGAAAGCTCTTGATAGTAAATCGTTGGAAGTTAAAGGGCCCAATACACCTGCCCCCTCCACCAATGGGACCCAAACTTATATAAGATAACATCAATTTTCGAAGGACTAAGTGGAAAAGTTTCAGCGTCTATATTGGTATTTCCCGAAATAATACTTTCTAAAAACTAATACTTTCCCTCTTCTGTATGCCATCACACTGAAAATCTTAGTATTTGGCAATTTGAGAAACACAATTCATGTATCAAAGGTACCACAAAGATTTTGTTTATCTGCTCACACTTCAATAATTTCGCAAGTTAAACCCATTAACGACGCTTGACAAAAAAAAAAGTAAAATGCTGGAATATTGCATTTTTCTTTATGCTGAAGCGAATTTTTAGGAGCAACTTCAATTGTATTTAAGTTTACTTGTGGCAATTCTAGGGTTGAGGTTTGAGGTACGTTCCTGTGATGAATTTTTATGATACATGAAAACAAACCCCACCATAATCTGTGTTCTTTAGCATAACTAGCGCATTTTTTGACATTTTCTCTTTTCCGATTTTACAACAAAAAATCTTTACTTTAAGCTGTCAAAAAATTCCTTTAGCCCTTGCGTTAAAATTACATTAACGAATAAGATATCATACAAATATTTACCGACGCTGAATTTTTTTAAAAGTATATATTTATCGGTTTTTAATGGTTTCACAAGAAGCAATAATAAGCTGGCTCAATACTAAGGTTGAAACCTGTACAAGGTAGGCATTTTTCCTACTTAACCCTTTCAGTCCCAGTGATGCCATTTGGCATCATCACTTTCAATATTTTTTTTCAAAATGTTTATGTTCCGCTATGACATCCAGGCACACGTCATTCGATTCTTCACACTTTGTTCTATCAGACAAAATTTTACTTTAATCTCAATAAAAGTCAGAACTACTATTTTTTTTATTTAAAAAATAGTCAACAAGTGTTTTTAATGATTTTTGATAAGTTCACTTCAGTTCCACATATTTAAAACACAATTTAAACTATTGCGGTTAAAATAATTACTAATTTTTTTTTAATAATATGGTCAGATACCTTAAAATATATAACTTGAAGTGTTTTTAGGTAATATATATATTTTTATTTTGTTGTTTTCCACAGTTAAAGAATTTTGGCATTGTTTCCAAAACCATATAAAAAATTTAAATGAATTTTTTTTTCTTATGGAATTCGTATATTTGACCTAAAATAAGCTTATTTTGTGAATATCAGATGTTTCTGTAGTGTAGTAAATTTTTGGGACTGAAAGGGTTAAACTGTTAATTATGAAATGTTTGAATTTTTCTTGTCAAACTCATTCGTAATTAATAATTGTTAAATATCAATAAATAATTAATGAGCTCAACATTTAAGATGTACCTGTTAGCATAAATTCTGGGGTTGGGTTAACTCTGGCCTATCATATAATACAATTGTAAAATAAAATAAAAACAAAAAGCTGCAATTTAAAAATATTCCAGCCAAGCTTTGCTACCTCATCTAAAATTGGGTATGGGTGGTCTCATACCCATTACCCGTGTCACTATCTCTTTCTGGCCCCAAATGTAACTGGATGCTTGACTATAGGATACAAAAGGTCGTCTCCACGAAAGAAAATTATCGGTGATCGGTTGGTGGCTGATGGCAATAAAAGTGTCGATTACACGATTCACAAGGGGGACAGAAGGACAAAGAAAGGGGGGGGGGCTATATATCGGGACTGTTGGGAGCCGTATGGTTGTGTTGTGCAACTGTCTGTTCTTGCTCCAGATTTTAGAGTAGCCAGAGACCACACGGAGGTCAGTCGCGTGTTAACGTGTTTGATACTAATGAGTTAGGAGCCCATAAATCCTGTTGGCGGCCCAGTTCTCACTTTAAAAATGCCTTCTTCTAAACGAAAATGGAAGTCGATGGACGATGCAAGAAAAAAAGATGGAGCTTCTTGTAAAAAACTAATTGACATGTTTAAAGTAAGTACTGCTTTTCTTAAACTTTTCATTTTTTTATTAAGGGGGGGATCATAGTTAGCGACAGCAAAAATAACCAATTCTTAGTATTGATTTCGAAAGGCTCTAAATCATTTAAAAATTGTGGTACAATAAAAACAATTGTGCCAAATTATAAATTGTACTTTTATTATTTTATTTACGCCTAAGAATCTTATTTTTAAAAACTATTATTTATGAAAAAAAGACATCTTTTGAACAATTACGAATTTTCAAAAATACAAGTATTTTTTCGGTACCGTCAAAGCGGGTAACTTTGGCCACGGAGGGTAACTTTGGCCATGAGTCGGAAAAAGATTTGTTTCTTAATTTCTCTTCATAAAATGATCTCATCCTAAATTGTTTTACATTTTTGGAAAGGTGGAAACATCGCCTTTCATTTCATATAAAAAAAATTCTCATTCTAAATCTGGCAATACTTCAAATGCTGTTTTCATTCTTACGAGGATAAAATGACAAAAATCTATCTCTTCCAACTTTTGTCTGAAACACTTAAAAAAATATTGAAAGTATTTAAATAAAACACTCTATTCGATTCTTTTATTTATGGAGACGAATATTACACCGTTTGTTTTATTCTAAGTTGAATACTTTTTATGCTGTAGTTAAATATTTGTAATTGGGAAGCTTTTGCCAATGAATGCGGGTAACTTTGGCCATAGATGTAAATATTTCTTTATGGAACTTTGCACTTTAAAAACAAATTATGTAAAAGTGTATTCTGTTTAACTACTTTTGAAAAATTCTTACGTTTATGATTACTCATTTTTTAAATATTTAAAAAAAAATCTCACAATTTTAAACATTAAAAAGATAAAGATAGAATGCAAAAAACGTATACCATTCAAAATCAATAATGTCGAAAGGTAAACATTTTCAGATTCCTAATTATGAATATATTATTTTTTCGCCCTTTAATAATAAAATCGTTTGCTTTTTATAAAAATATTTGTTATTAAATCTTGCTTCAAAAAAGTTCTTTTTCTTTATTAAAATAGAAGTTTTTTTGTCTTTTAAGCGACAAAGAATACTAGTATTCATCGTGTAATGCCATTCCACGATGCACTGCAATGTAAATGTTAAGTTATATACAAATTTTAATAACTATATGTCTTATAACTTTGATATTTTTTGGTTTAAACGTTTTAATATTGCTATTTAATTCGGTAACACAGGCTTTAATGATGTTAAAAAGTATGTTTCTTATGTATTTCATGGGTGGCCAAAGTTACCCGCCCGGCTCTTAACAGTGTCCTAATTTTTTAAATCAATAGCAATTTTTTATTAATTTATAAAATTTAACAAAAATGCTTGAAAATTATTCCTAAAAGTACAATACTTAGAATGCATAATGATTTTTAAGTGTTTAAATAGTTTTTGTAGTTAAATTTTTCTCCTTTTGTAAAAAAACCATGATTTTGGCCAAAGTTACCCGCACTGACGGTACACTTTTCTCCAAATCTATTAAATATTTCTTAATAATTTCTTTTTTGTGTTATGAAACCATATTAGATCTAATTAAGTCACCTATTTTTTGCCTAAAATAATTTTTAAATTTTATTTTAAAAACATTATATTCTACATTCACAAAACTTCTGATTTTCAACGAAGAAAAGTGTAAAATAATTAAATATTTTTTTTTTAATTTGTAGGACTAAATTAGGTGACTTAAATTGATCTAAGATGGTTTTATAACACACAAAAAAATTATTAAAAAATATTCAGTAGATTTGGAGAAAAGTGTACCTAAGTGTTGAAAATTATAGTTTTGAGAAAAACGCGAAAAACAAATACAGTCGATCCCGTTAACACGAACTCGAAATGACCACCGAAACATTTCTTGTTAACCGAATTTCATGTAAATCATCAGGATTTTTTTTTTACATTGGGCCAGTGAATAGCTTTCAAATATCAACACAAAAAATATTTAATAATGTAATGCATAAATAATACAAGCATACAATTAGTAATTCAAAGGAGGCGTGGTACATTTGTTTATTTTTGTAATTTTAATTTTTTATAAGAAATTATTAACCGATCGATTCAAAATTGGTCTTATTCGATAGATTGGGCTTCCATCTATCAGAAAATACTGGTTTCAAATATTCGATTTTTTGGTTTTTGTTAACTATGATCCCCCCCGTAAAGCATTTTTTGTTAATTAAGCTAGTTTTAACCCTCTAATGCAGACTGTTACCGTTTGGTAACAAGTAGCATAATCCACTTTATTCTATTAAATTAGAGCTCCTCCTAGACAAATCTGTGTTTTTTCATCTATTACATTTCATTTTTTAGTTTTAGTTACTAATAATCCTCATAGATGACAGCAGTAAAAGTGTATTCAAAATTAAAGAGTGAGGTTATTAACTTTTGTGAAATTACGTTTTTGGCGGCATTCAAAGAATAATAATATTAATACTAAATATTAATAAATTATTCTGAAAATTTAATCATAGTTAAAAAGGGTTATTTTGAAATATTTTTAGTAGTTTTCTAGTCATTATTATCAAAATTGGAATTTTGCAGTTGGTTTTTGTCTTATGGAAAAAATTGAAATTATTTAAATTCTAATGCAGTTAAAAAATTTTTAGTATATTTCCCATAATGTGTGAGTACTAAAGATACATAGATATTTTTTTGGGATGAAAATAAAAATTCATGCATTAGAGGGTTAAATTAAGCATCAAATTTGCAGAAAATAAAAGGCTGTTGAGCCACTGAGTATAGGTATCATTATTTATGAGATTTGGCATTGATTTTTATATTGTCGTTCTCATTCGCTTTGGCTGCATTGATACAATTTCTTTCATTTTTTCAGAGTGCGGTGAAGCCAGACAGTGGTAGTGATGAAGTTATTCCAACTGACACAACTAGAAAATCTCTAACTGAACAATGCCCCAGTACCTTGTCCATATCAGATGACCTTGCATCAAGTTGTGAAGTAGGTGACTTCAAATATTTCGCAAATTTTTGTGATACATCCTGAAACTTCAAACGTTATTTTACATTTCGATTTAAAAAACAGAGATATTGGATTATTCATAAATACGAAGCTAGATGATGGTGCTAAAAAAAAGTTAATGGAAAAAGGCTTTTTAAAACTGAATGAAAATCATAAATTCAACATTGCTCCAAAAATAATTTGCTATTGATAATATTTCTCAACCTTTCATCCCTTAAAGGGGTATGATACTTCAAAATCGCGAAAAATCTAGTTTTTTTTTAACTTTTTAAAATAATGTTTGGAAATTTCTCAACATTTTAGAAGAAAACGCTTTTAAAAAATACGCATTAGTTTTTGAATACGACCCTCGAACATTGTTGTACCACTAATTGTAAACTTTAAACCCTCATTCTCTGCTCGCGTTTTTTCAATTTTAAGATTATTAAAAATGCTAAGGCTTTTTTTAATAAAATAAGTACATAAATAAGTTTTTCTTTCATAGACAAATGAATATATTTTAAACAGAAGTATGCATTTGGATTTTTGATATCTGTCACACACATTTAAAAAAAAAAATTCTTGAATGTGAAATTTTCCTTTTTTTCCTGCATATTTTTGGCAAAATTGCTACAAATATTTTTTTTAAAGTTGTTAGTTTTAATCGAAATATAAATGCATACTTTGGTTTGAATTATCTTCCAAATGTTGAATAAAAATTTGCGTTTAAAAATACTGAAAAATAAAAAAAGGAGGTGGGATTTGAAAATCGTTAAAAATGTAACAAAAATTTAATTTTTAAAAAACCCCAGCAGACTTATATAAATTCTTCATAGCTGAATTGTGTTTTTAATACATGCTTAACAAGTGAAAAAATTTGGAATGTTTAAGTAAAAAAAATATTGTCTGAGGTATCGGATCCCCCTAAGTATGGCGATAAAAGGAATACCAGGTCAGCTTGGTAACTAAGCACTTGGGCTTCGTGTCAGTCTAACCAATAACTAACCAGAACACCTGCTGCTTGGCAATCTATTATATGGGTGTTGTGCCATCATTTTTTTATTGATTATGTTTGACATTGATTTATTTTTTTATACACGTTCTCATTGGCAGCATTAACTATCTAATGCATGAAGGTTTTTTCCACCCAGAATAAATATATATGAATTTTTAATACCTATACATTATGGGGAAAATATTTAATTTTTTTAACTGCATTAGAATTTAAATAATTTTAATTTTTAAAATTTTTCCCATATGACAAAAACCAACTGCAAAATTCCAATTTTGATAATAATGACTAGAAAACTACTACAAATATTTCAAAATTACCCTCTTTAATTATAATTAGTTTTTCAAAGCAATCTATTTGTATTTAGTACTAATATTGTTATACTTTGTGAATACAGCCAAAAACGTAATTTCACAACAGTTATAATAACCTTACTCTTTAATTTTGAATACACTTTTATTACTGTCATCTATGAGGATTATTAGTAACTAAAACTTCAAAATGGAATGTAATAGATGAAAAAAACAAGGGAGCTCTACTTTAATATAATAAAGTGGATTATGTTACTTGTTGCCAAACGGCAACAGCATAAATTAGAGGGTTAATATAATTTTTTATTTTTTTAGATCGCTTTAAAGCCAGATTGTCTAAGTGATGAAGTTATTTCAACTTGTGACACAACAGGAAAATCCCCATCTGAGCAATGCCCCAGTACCTTCACCATTCCAAATGATGATATTGTATCAAGTCGTGAAGTAGGTGAAACTTCAAATATTTCGCACACTTTTGTGATACATCCTGAAACTTCAACTTCAAATGTTATTCATTCTGATTTTAAAAAAAAAACAGAGATATTGGATTATTCATAAATAAGAAACTAGATGATGGTGTTAAAAAAGAGTTGATGGAAAACGGCTTTTGGAAACCGAATGAAAATTACCAATCTCCCATGTGCTCCAAAAATAATCGACGCTTTCAATACTCTTGGCTTTCACGTTTTCCGTGGTTGGCGTTTAGTGAAATCGAAAAGGGAGGATTTTGTAGATATTGTGTACTTTTTGCTTCCAAAGAAGCTGTGGCACAGCAAACCAGTTTGCCAAGCCTAATTTGTAACCCTTTCACAAAATTCAAAGATGCAATAGAAGATTTTAAAAGACATTTTAATACGATTTATCATAAAAATGCTGTTTTGGCAAGTGATGATTTTTGGAGCTGCATTCAAGGGAAAACTCCAAATATACTTAGCCAAATTGTTCATCACAGAGCAAGTGCAGTAGCACGAAATAGGGCTATTTTGAAATCGTTAATTAAAACGGTTCTTTTTTGTGGACAAGGCCAGGATCATCGGATAAGGGCAGCTTTTTAGCAGGTGGAAGATTTAGTTCACCATTACTGAGTTTTGAAAGTAAAGAAGTATTTTTAAAAAGTCCCCCGTCGCTTATTCTTCCTTGCACTGTAAAAAATTTCCTTAACTTTCCGTATATATACCATGAACTTTCCTGGCTTTTTCAAGTATCCATCGCTTCGTGATAAGTTCCTGGGATTTTCAGGTTTTCTTTCTCAAATCTGGCAACGTTTGCTATGAACCGCCGCCATTGCTCGCGGGCGCCTCGCTCAAAATCCGTTGTTTTGTAACGTTGTTGGTATCGCGAAGTTCATTATCATGTGGCCGGTGGTTAAGGCATCCGCCTCGGGATTCAGCCTTCTCAAGAGTTCGGGGGTTCGAATCCCACCTACTGCCAGTCATTCTATAAATCGGATATCTGTATTGGGAAAGAGTAGAGAATCCAATTCGTGACGGATGGGCCCGAGTACTCGGGGACAGACGTGCTTGTTAAATCTGTGGAGTCCAAAGTCCCAATGGCGTCAGCGTACGATGTCGCTCGAAGTTCCGTTGGGTGATAGCTCAGTTTCCAGAACGGTTCCAGGTATTTTTTAGGAAGGTTCTTGGTATTTTCCAGAGAAGTTACTGGCTCTAAGTGGGATTGTTTGTATATATTTTTGGGGAAGGTTACTGGTATATTCTAGGAACATTACTGGTAAAAATTGGGCAGTTCAGCTGCCCATTATTTCCCAGTAACGTTCCTGAATTTTTTTTACAGTGTATAGACAGAGTTGTTAGGAATCGCCTGTTAAACATTTCATTATTGTAGGTCAAAAAACGACAGTTTGATAATTTTAACTGGGGTTCCAATTCCAATGTAAGAACTATTTTTGTGCCAATTTTCAGAAATCCAGTAACTTTAGTTTCCTCTGGGAGTTTTTATCCCTCACTCACTTTATTAAGCGTTTTCCTCAGTTTTCCAGTTCGTAAATCATGATTGTAAATTTAGCATATTTACTGAGGTTATTCCAGGCCGCCAATATTTGTATAAAAGTGCCCTTCTGAAGTTAAGCCCCCCCCCTGAAAAAATCCTGGTTGCGTGCCTGGCAACAGCGATTTAAATGACTCGAAATTGAATTTCAATGCTAATTCAATGGGAAATTCGTCTGCAAATCGTAGATTTATGTGCGTCTGAGAGTACAGACAGATGGACAAAAAGTATGAAAGTTCGGTCTCTGAGGTCATAGCTTACTAAGTAAAAAAGATTTTTTAAGATCGGATAGATTTAATCGATTTTAGAAGGGGGTACGGACAAACGGACGGACAGACAGACGGATATCGACCGCATGTCAATACCTACTTTTTCATTTTTTTCATTCTTTCGAATTAAAAAAGAAAAGTACAGTAGTATAATTATTAAATTTCATGAATATGAAAATTTGAGTCTTAATTTCTATTTAGAAACGATTAATAATACATTTATTTATGAAAGTACTCGATATTATTCTTTTTTCATTATCAAGCATTTTAAGAAAATAAAGTTTTTAAAAGTGTGTAAATAATGGTATCATTTTTTCGTTGTCAGTCAATCTCCATTTTAAGCAAATAAAACAGCAATTTTGCATTCCAATGATCACCTATTCAATGCTGCACTTTTCTAAACTTCAAAAAGTTTCATCGCCTAAATTAAAAAAAAAAGCATTCCTAAACAACAAACTACGCTCAATCAAAAAGGTATTTCTCTCTAAACAACAAAAGCTACCCAGCTTTAACAAGCAAACTAGCTTTATAGGTTTAATAAAGCTGTAAGCAACATTTTAATCATAAATGAATTTTATATTGGTTTATAGGTACGATTAAAATATTTTTTCCCTTTTTATTAATAAAACTTTATTTTCTGTATGCATAAAGAATACGGAAAATGACACTTTTTTATATGAGTCTTTATTATAGTTCTAATTTTTAACCGCAAATTACTTAAAATAAGTTCAATTATAGATATAAAATAAGATCAATTATTTCTTAGTCACTTTCTAACGAATAAGGCATACTTGCAGTTTGGAAGTCCCAGAATAAAATGAAGGGTCCAGTTGCAAAACTCACATTTTACAAAGTATAATTCAGATATAAAGTCCGGTCCATTCATTGGCGACTTCGTCCAATTGAATTTACCATCGTCAAAAGTAATCAATGAATGGACCGGACTTCATAGTATACTTTGGAGAATATGAGTTTTTATAACTAAACCCTTCAAATGTAGGTGACGCATAAATCTTTATTTAAAAAAAACACGAATATTATCCCCAGTATACCTCTACCCCTTTCCGACCGAGCTGTCACGATCGTGCGGTTAAAAAAGAGAATCTTCAAGCGCTTCAAAAAAAATATCGATACTGAAGCAGCTGACTTGTACCATTCGTTACTTTTAAAAAATGTCTTAATGGAGTTGCTGGTATTCATGTTGTTTAACGCATTAAAAAAAAAACACAAAATTTAGTCCCAAAATTTTAAATCAGCGTCATCTCAATTTTAAATCAGCGCCATCAGCGCCACCTGTCTTTTGGCACTGATTTAAAATTATGAAAAAAAGCTACTAGTATATGGATTTACCAGAGTATCTAAATCAGATTTACTCAATATCGTAAGTCATAATGCCATTAACATAAACATGTAGCCATGTTTTAATACAAGAAAAAGGCTTTTGTTTGAAAACAATCAATGATCCTTTAAACTACTATACTAAAGTTTGTTTACTGCTTTTCTGCTGTATTAGAAGGTCGTACGCTAGTCTGCCGTGAACATAGATAAACTGCAGTAACCTAAACAATGAATTCGGCCCTTTTTGCACTGAAGTGATCAGCTAATTATGTATACTTTGTAGTAGGCCAATGTTATTGATTTTTTATACATCAATGGTCCAACTCATTTGTCCAGACACTGCAGTTTACCTGCTTACTGCAGTAGTGCACGAATTTGCTTCAAACATATCCATAGCTATAAAATACGATAAATATATCTAGATCATTGCTACTATACGAACAATCTATATAACGCTGCATACGATCTCGCCTTCAACGGTTGCGTTGGGTGCCAATTCAGGTGTCAGCTCGTCACTTGACTGTGGGTCTAATATACGACGCCCGTCGCCAATTGCCCTCATGTAGCTCTAGAGCGACGATAATTCATGCCTAACCTAACGAACAATCTATCCCTATCGAAATTTTTATGTAAAAAATCAGGTTACAATTGATTTATTTTTGTTTTAGTTTGGAAAAAAAAAATATAAAAAAGGAAAAATGGCAGAAGCACAGCATTTCATTAATACGTTTAACTATGTTAACACAAAAATAGACACAGGTTGTATTCAAACAATGTCTGCATTTTTCCATCCTTCTGCGACTTAATATCCGTTACAACCTTTTCTAGCGGAGTTTTCCAACCCTGAACAAAGGCCCGTTTTGTGTTGGATGTGCTTTTTCAAAGCAAACCTCAGCATGTCGGCGAACAAACGTCAAATCTTTGTCAATATATGCCGAGCTCTTGACGGGCCTAAAGGTTTACCATCTCCAAGGGAATTCCCGCCAAAGATGGCACAATTTGATGTCGGATCGCTTCCGGAGATCGGCTGCACTTCCGACTCGCCCTTGCAGAAGGGCCTCTTTGCAAAACACAGTTGCTAGGGGTTCCTGCTTTTAGTTGAAGGCTCTTGTATGGTAACAGATCTCTATACAATTCCAAAGGGGGAACTTTGGCCAATGTTTTTAAATAAAGTATACGACATGTACTCACGAAAACTTACCAAAAAATACAAAAGAAAGTTATATTGCCATTAAAATAATTAGTAATTATAACTTTAAAGATATTAATTAGTAATAATTAAAACAAAATTTTAGTAATTATTTACAAAATACAGATGACAACACTAATGGCATGTAAATATCTAACCAAATTTTTTTTTGTTTTAATTATAACTAATTAATACTTTAAAATTATACTTATTAATTATTTTAATGGCAAAATACTTTCTTTTGTATGGTTTTGTAAGTTTCCGGGAATACGGGTTATATACTTCATATGAAACAGATGCCAAAGTTCCTCCATTGGAATGGTATAGGATATGGTCGGATTTTGAACGCGAGGCCCTCTGTATAAGAGTCCGATATTTTAGCTACGAACTCGTAACGTTAAAAGTACACTGTTAAAATTTCCTATCAGGTTTCTTGCACCAAACAAATAGTTCCTTGTTACTGCAACAGCTGCGTAAAGACATATTTCACCGCTTTCTTTCTTTTTTTTTTTTAGTAGACTTTTAGCAAACAATGCCAGAACTTTTTCGTGTAGCCATACCGCCAAGGACTCCGTCTTCATTGGACGTTAGTAGAGCAAATATCATTACTCTAATGTACGTTGTTGTTTCTTCCCAACGAGGCTGCTTCATAGGGGCGGTTAAGCCATTGCAGACTCGACATTTACGCCAGAACTGAGAGCCATCGTTTTATAGGCGGCTCTCGCTATCAATTTTGACGCTCAGATTACAACGATACTTAGTTCTCTATGGAAGTATACCAAGATTTAATTTGGCCGAGAGAACCCAATCAAAATGAGTACTCAATGTATCTTTCACATGCCGCATGGCATGCGTACCCAAGATTTTCCCATCCAGAAGTCAGACGACTCAACTGGAGCTCAATCCCTCCAACTTGGGCTTATGAGGCGAACACGTAATACCTTTTAGCCACTGAGCAGCTATATGTACGTTGTTGAACAGTTAAAAAATACTCTTCTGTTCATTGCCTCTCCATCCGTCCTCGTCGCAAAGTCCTCTATTTTTCCGGCCGCCTTGTTGGAAAAGAAGAGGACACGCTGCTGACATGGGCTTACTCATCAAATTGTGGGCGCCGTGTTTAACTTGCGCTCCTCCGTCGCCGATGCTTAACCACTCGTGGCTGCAACACAGACATGCCACCGGGCTTGATACACTTGTAACTGGAACTTAGATCCACTGTGAAAGGTCAGTCTAAGCATGCATTATTCGTACAATTTGTCGACGGAGACAGTTAAGCCGATATTGGATCCTATTTTGTTCATAGCAGTTGAAAATTTGACCAAATCCGACAAATGAATTTGTCAAACTTTGATGTAACATTGATGCCTTAGGCAGGATTACAAAACAAAAATCCTACTGATATCAGCCTCGTTACTGTAACTCGAAATATATAGGTATAAGTTTGTTGGGTTGAAATATTTCAGAATTGACTACCGTGGAGACTTTTTCCATTTAAACTAATCCATTTAAACTAATGAGTCATTTTTCTATATTCTAATTTTGATTACTGTCGAGGGATTTCATGTTATTGAACAGTGGCCGATTCCAATCTGAAAATGTGTCCAGTTCCACATACAGGTTTGTCAGCCTGGAGGAGCCGGCCGTCAAGTGCAGCGATATGAGAGTAATGCGGCGGGGAGGGGGCTGGAGCACCTGAAAATTGCTTCCTGTCTCAGAGCGCTGAGCCGCTAACAATGCCTCTAAATGGCGCCGCGTCTCGTAATTGGGGGTTGTGTCGGCATCGATGTGTGATTCGATTTCATCAATCGTGTTATCCAGCCAATCAACGGGGCTTGGCGCTGCAAATTGGATTACGGGCACACCACAGAAATTGGATCGCTTACGGCCGCCACACCCCGCCACGGTATGGGGTTGTCGTGCCATTGAAGGCATGTATTTGCAGGGGCCCAGTGGCTGGGATAGGTTGGAAGACCTATATTTTCAGGCTTGTGTGCTTGGTCATACACCCGCTTATAAACCTTCGTCAAATAAGACAGACATAACGGGACAGATGCTGCCATCTATCGCGCGCCGCCTCCACAATTTAGACCTGTACCAGAAGGGGAGGGAAATAGTCTCCAGGGACCGGTACCCAGGGGAAACTGTGCAATGACCACCAACAGGACTTTCGAACCCAACAGATTTAACGAGCACGTATTCGAGGCGACGGGCCTCGTCATTTTAGAACCATAGTAAGTGACGGCCGACACCTATGAGTAGTCACCCAACGCAATCGTTAAGGGGTCTCAAAAATCTTAAGAGCATAAAATAACATGAAATTGAGACATTCTACTTTGGCTGCTTACACTCTCAGAAATGAATACTCAAAAACGACGAAATTTTCTTCAATTTTGAGGAAGCCGTTTACTGGAGTTTTACTTTCCTCAAAGGGAGGAAATTTGAGTAGTTATTTTTCATGAGAATTCTAATGTCTTCAAATTTAAAGAAGTATTTCGTTATTCTAGTTTCGTTAAATTGTGGATTATTATTCTAAATATGACAGTTTAGCGTAGTCATTTTTGAGCATATAGATTTTGCTGTTTGGGCAGTTCTAGTTTGGTCGTTTTCTGTCTATTTTCGTCTTATTTCAGCAGATGTATTTTTTTAAAAACTTTTTAGGATGTTTTATAGGATTCGGCTACATCATTTTGTTGTTTGTAGTTTTTACCCAAATGTGAAAAAAAGGTTTTAATTATTTTAAAAAATTGCGGAAAATAGCTTAGCTTTTAAAATATCTATACATAACATTTTGTTTATTGCGAAATTGTCTATATGCACATAAAACTAAAATATCGAATGTTTTTAATATATAAAAAAATATTCAGAGTATGTTTCGAAACCAATTTTTTTTAATATAAATTATACATTTTATTGCATTCAGATCTAGCAAATACACATTTAAAATGTTTATTTATTTGACGTGCACATCAAAAATGGTTTTACCGGCAAATTTCACAGCTTTCTTTAAATATTTGTTAACTTGGAACTTTTTCTTCTTAGGCCGACCACCAGACTTTCTTTTAAGGCATACATTCGAATCCATATTCAGATGATACAAAGCAGCATGCAGATTTGAAACTCAAACAGCAACATGTTAAACATTTCTTGTATTTTTCACAATTTTAGTGGTATTATCTCTTCTGCAACATAAAACAAGAACTTTAAAAAATAATTATAAAAATAGCTTTAAAACTTGCATATTGCTTGGAAAAGGGGGCGTGGTACCAAAACATCCTTTTAAAATTTGACAGGTCATGTGTCATGTGAGGGGTCATATGATTTTATTAATAACTAAAAAAAAATCAGAGGTCAGAGAGGTCATGTGATTTTATTCATAACTAAAAAAATTTTTTTATGAAATTGGTGTCAAATTGTTCAGCGCAATACGTTCTTTCACGTATTTTTTTAATTGAAAAATAGAATTTTTTTTTAATGTTAAGACTTCTGATACCCCTAAGTTGCGGCATCGTACGCAGCGTTTGGACTTTGAAGCATATTTAACGTGTACTTCCTCTACACGTCCTATATATTTCGGACATTTTTTGGCTGCGGGCCGTTTATAGGTCGGCAATTATTTGGCGATTAAAACTTTAAAATTAAGCAGTTTACAATTAGAACCACAAAAAATACATTCTATTTACTTCCGAAAGTTAGTAAAATAAATTATTTTAATTGAAAATAGTTATTTATATTTTTTTACATAAAGTAAAAAATATATACCTTTTTACATTCGTTTTATTTATACTTTATTATTAACATGTTCGCCTAATTTTAAAACGCAAAAATTATTACTTTTCAAGAAACATTCAATTTTTATAATTACTTTTTTCAATTTTTACTATTTCAAGATACATTTTTACTTTTGTCAGTCTGGTTGCCAAGTTTAGTAAGCTCTTAAAAACCAAAATTAACAAGGTGAAAATTATTTTTTATTAAATAAATTTTATTAAATAAAAAATACAAGTTTGTGTGCGTGTGCGAAATTGAAGTGATAACTGTTCATTTCATCATAATCAAAATTTATACTGAGTCTCAAATTTAATTTTGCTTATATAATATTTTTGCTTAAAACAAATATGTTTGTTATAATATTAGTCAACAATTTATTACTTGTAATATTTTTTGCAGTTAAAATAATCTTCATTTTTTATGAGGATTTATGCGTAAAAACACAATTAGGGGAGATCTGTGTACCTAGGGCCACCATGTACCTAGGGCCACCCTACCGTATTTAAATAATATTTAGTTCCAAGTTTTATAATTAAGGGTGGGGAGTGGCAACACCAACTTTTGTTTTGGCAGCCCTTTTTAAACTTTGGAGGAGAAAGCTGGGGAAACTTATAAGTGAAAATCAGTTTTGTATGTCCTAAAGTAACATTCTGAAGCTCATCAATTTTTTTGTTTGACAAAGGAAAGATTATTTTTTTCACTTGAGTTTTAGTGTATAATTTTATTTGTAATATTGGGTTCTAAATGAGATAATTAATAAGTCTCCTCTTCATGTGGGTTTTTCTGTGGATGACACTTTGTATAAAATTATCAAATCTTGTACCTAGGGCCACATAGTTGCATTGTACCTAGGTCCATGGCCCTAAGCGCAACTAGGTCTAAGAGAGATGACAGAAAACCAGGCAGATGCAGAATTCTGACAGACACTCCAGAAAAGAAAGAAATTGAAGCACAACTTGGAAATAGAAATGCCAAAAAAAGAAAAATTGTGAAAAAACCTGTAATTGAAATTGAGGAAACGTCATCCGAAGAATTATCAGACATTGTACAGTGTTCTGATTCCAGTTGCACTGATGATGCAAGTTATATAGCTGATACCATGAGTAATTCTTGTTTGAGAAGGGTTACTTTTGTTTAACAAAGTTGCAAGGTAAAAGATCTGAACACTTTTATGTGACTGAAATAATAGATGTTGCAGGTAAACACTATAGCATTAAATATCTAAAAAAATATTGCGCGATAATCAGATAAAGTTATCTATGATAAAGATGAAATCTATGAAATTGATAACACCAATATAGTTTTTAAATTACCCAAACCACAATCTGTTGGTACTTCAGAGCGGCAAAGTTTGCAGCTCACTTTTGGAACCAGTTTTTTAAATTATTATGTGAAATGAAAATTCTTGCAATTCATTAATAATTGGGTCTATTGCAACTTAGATAACTGAATGAAAAATTAATGTAATACCTGTTATCCTTTCTTTTATAAAATTCCTGTATGTATATATGCGTTTTTTATTCACTGGAAGTAAAAACCTGAGTTTATAAGAACTGGCCCTAGGTACACAAGCTACTGGCCCTAGGTACATTGATGTCTTGTACCTGGGGCCATTCATGAAGTTTTTTTTAAAAACTCATATTTAAAAGAATATATTATTTTAAGTATTTTTGTTAATGCCAAATGGATAGTAATTAGTGTAATGATGAGTGCATACCAATTTTACATTTTAAAATAATTTATTGGCTCTTTTTTTGAGGATTGAAAAAATCCGGCCCTAGGTACACAGGTCTCCCCTATCTAAAAGTGTTCGAGTTATTTACAAATTTTCACTCTCTCAATTTTTTGCATTAAATATATTTGTTATTTTTTCAAAAAAATACATAGTTTTAAGTACTTAAATTAAATTAATTTTGTAAATTTTTTGTTATTTCTACTTTTTTTCTGTGTGGGGTCACTTAGCGTGAAATGCCTATAGTATTCCTATGAGCATGTTTCTCTGCAATAAATGTCTTGTCGTAGTAAAACAGGTTGTGCAGACGCGTGTCGGGCAAAAATGATTCTGTTTTGTTAAACAGTGGTGGAAATTGATTTATGAACTAACATTTTTTCACATCGTTTTGTATTAAGGGGTCATAGGAGTCTTAAAAATGTGCAAAGAAGGTACTACAAAACATAGTTTGATCTTTCATGTCATTTTTGAACTACTGAATGTATATGTATAATTTTTTTATATGTAATTCTACAAGATTTATTTATTATAAAACAAGTTTTAAAATTTATGAAACTTTAGCAAAAACTAAAATAAATGATATTAAACATGAAGGTACTTGAACACACTGTGATTAGGCTTGCGCGGCAAATTGTGAGGTCAAAATTGAACAAATGAATAAGAAAATGACTTTATATTGTACAAATATGTACAAACAAAGACTTATACCTGAATTCTCAGCTCCATTTTAATTAGAAATTATTTTTTAAAAAATTTAAAATCAAAATTTTTAAATTTTTATTAATTTTTTTAGAAAAAAGTTCTTAAAATAATTTCTAATTAAAATTGAGCTGAGAATTTAGGTATAAGTCCTTGTTTGTACATATTTGTACAATATAAAGTCATTTTCTTGGTCATTTGTACAATTTTGACCTCACAATTTGCCGCGCAAGCCTAATCACAGTGTGTTCAAGTACCTTCATGTTTAATATCATTTATTTTAGTTTTGGCTAAAGTTTCATAAATTTTAAAACTTGTTTTATAAAAAATAAATCTTGTAGAGTTACATATAAAAAATTATACTCATTTATTGAGTAGTTAAAAAATTACAAGTCAGATCAAACTATGCTATGTAGTATCTTCTTTGCACATTTTTAAGACTCCTGTGACCCCTTAAGTGATAACCATTCGAATTTTGTGTGTTGTATATTCAGAGCATAATAAAGGATTTCACACATAATTTTTTTCAAAAAAAATTATATTGAATAAAAATATATCTATTTTTAGTTTTTAAGCATGTCAAATGGTGGAAATTGATTTATGAACTCAAATTTATTTTGAACCCAGGTACCAAATATTTTAACTAGTTCTTCATTTGAACTTCAGGGGAGCTTACTATCATTGTTTATAAATAAGATTAAGGCCAACTTTGATGAAATTTATCTGTTTTATTCCCATTTTACTAAATAGATAAGCTTGCGGGACTGCCTGAAGCCGAAAATATAAAAAATGACACTTATATAATATTGTAAGAAGTCTGTAAGAGAAATAAGCATATTAATTAAACGATCAATAAATATAATTCATAAATATTTGAAGAGTCATTCTAACTAGGGTCAAGTGGGGTAAGTGTGATTGGGGGTAAGTGTGATTGGGGGTAAGTGTGATAAACAGCTCTTGTAACTTTGGAAATCATTCTAAAAATCTGAAAGTTTGCAATATATAACATTAGACCACTTATAATTAAACTAAAAAGAAATATTGACCTTATTTTTTGTTTAAAGAAAGTTTTGAGCTTTTGAATTTAAGTGCAACTGTCTACTACTTACCCCTATGTGGGGTAAGTGTGATAAAACAGCAATGGATTTTGAAATGCAAATTTTGTACACTTAAAATTGGAATTCAAACATATAATTTTTTTCTACACATGTATGTTTCTTATAATAATTCAATACCAATTTTAGGATTTGGAATTTACTTGAAGCAGAGAACGAATTTCTTAATGAAAAATGCAGAAACCCTATCACAGTTACCCCACTTGACAATACGGCAAAAACCATCAATAAAAAAGGTGTAACCCTCGTGGGACGAGGACAAAAACAGGATTATTAGACTTGCATCCCAAAAAGTTACCATTTGTGACAGCATTTATGCATTACGGGGCGAATTTGTTATGAACTATCACTTCCTGTAACTCCCAGAAGGGTAGTAGGACAAATATTGATATCGTCGTCAAACTTGAAATATTCCAAAATGAAGGCTGCTCCAAAGCTGACTCTTCACCATAAGAACAGGCGATTGAAATATGGTCATAACTACATGAAAATGAATTGGGTGGGGGGAGAGAAATGGAAAAAAGGGAATTTTTCAGATGAAAAAAGTTCAATTTGGATTTACGTGATGGTTTAAACTGTTATTGAAAGGATCTTCGAAAACAACCAAGATCTGTCTTCAGCAGAAATGTTAGTGGCGGAAGTTTGATGGTTTGGGCCACGATATCTTATGATGGAAGAAACAAGGTTATGTTTCTGAAGGGCTGACAAACATCACTTTATTGCAGATTAGTTCTAAAAAATTCTTTGATTCCCTTTTGCATAGCAAAACTATGCTTCTGGTTATATTTTTATGCATGATAATGCAAGTATCCACATTTCAAACGAAATGGAAGACTGGTTTAATGTACAAAGCATTGTTCATTTAGATCATCCTACCAATAGCCATGACTTAAGGGGTCTAAGGAGTCTTAAAAATGTGCAAAGAAGGAACTACAAAGCATAGTTTGATCTTTCATGTAATTTTTTAACTACTCAATATACAAGTATAATTTTTTTATATGTAGTTCTACAAGATTTATTTAATATGAAACAAATTTTAAAATTTATAAAACTTTAACCAAAACTAAAATAAGTGATATTAAACATAAAGCTATTTGAACACATTGTGATTAGGCTTGCGCGGCAAATTGTGAGGTCAAAATTGAAGACATGACCTAGAAAATGACTTTATATTGTAAAAATATGTACAAACAAAGACTTATACCTAAATTCTCAGCTCAATTTTAATTAGAATTTATTTTAAGAACTTTTTTCTAAAAAAATTAATAAAAAATTTAAAATTTTGATTTAAAAAATTTTTAAAAATTATTTCTAATTAAGATTGAGCTGAGAATTTAGGTATAAGTTCTAGTTTGTACATATTTGTACAATATAAAGTCATTTTCTTGGTCATGTCTTCAATTTTGACCTCACAATTTGCCGCGCAAGCCTAATCACAATGTGTTCAAATAGTGTTATGTTTGTTATTATTTATTTTAGTTTTGGTTAAAGTTTCATAAATTTTAAAATTTGTTTTATATTAAACAAATCTTGTAGAATTATATAGAAAAAATTATACTTATATGTTGAGTAGTTAAAAAATTACATGAAAGATCAAACTATGCTTTGTAGTTCCTTCTTTGCACATTTTTAAGACTCCTGTGACCCCTTAAACCCCAAGAATAATGTCTGAGATCAATTATTGGTTTTAATAATTTACTCAAATAAAGTATGGTGTCAATGGAGTGTGCATTAGTTATGGAATAGAAGGACTTAGTCATTAAAAACTGGAAATTGCTTGGCCAAAACTTTATCCAAAGTTTCGTATTGTATATGAAAAACAAAATCAAGAACAAAATCAAGGAAGCATTAACGTAAAAAAAATTTTTTTAGTAATTATTAATTGAGATTGAATGTAAAAGTTCATAAATCAATTTCCTTATGCTAAAACTAAATAATCAAGAAGGGAAGTTGTTTACGAATTTATATAACATTTTATTTACGTGTATAGTTTATAATATAAAGCCTGTATAGTGTATAAATTTAAATCTTAAAAAATGCATTTAATAAAGTAATACTGTTAAAAAACTGCCAGTTCATAAATCAATTTCTACCACTATACACGCTATCTTTAGATAATAAATTTTACAGGGATTGAAATAACGCGTTACTTGTAAAAGTTACGTTTTCAGGTAACGCCGAGTAATGCCATTAGATTTTTCAGAAAGTAACTATAATTAAGTTACCTTTAGAGGTAACGAAGTAACTAAAAATGTCCTTACTTTTTCGATTGTCCCGATTTCTTTAGTCTTAGTTCTCTGGGAAAAAAAGGTAAGATGGATAAATTTAAATTGTTCTTAAAACTTGAAATTTGTAACTGTAACTGTAATTAGTTTCTTTTCGTATTAAGTAACTGTATGTTGTTACTTTTCATATTAAGTGACTGTAGCAAAGTTACTCTTTAAATGCAGTAAAGGTAAATATCTCAGAGTTACTTTTTTTAAAAGTTATAATCTTGGAAGTTATACATGATTTTAATATACTATTAAAAATATTAAAAAATTATTCAATGATTTTATTAATGACTAAGCCTATGCTATTTAACAGTTTCAGAAATCTCGTGGTATTTTAGACCTTTTAACTCGTATGATTATCAAATTGATAAAAAGATGATTTTAATTTACAATAAAACTTATTAAATTTGAAATTAACTATTTTACTTAATCCCTAGTCATTTTACATTCCTAAAAATACCAGGACACATTTTAACTCATATTTTTATCATCAAATGCTATCTTAGTGGAGAGGAGGGCATTATGGAATAGTCGGGGCAGGGCCGTCTTAAACTAGGCCGGTGCCCTTGGGCACACAAGAATTTGAGGCCCTTTTGGAATGTAAAAAAATCGAATTATAATAAAAAAAATTTACTGAGTATAACCATTTATTATAGTTAATCAAATACAGTATGATAAAATATGTCATTAATGAATAATACTGCTGGTTTTACGATTACGATAACGTTTTTTTTTTCGGTTTTGTTGAGCAAAATCTTTTATATATAATAAAAGATTTTGCTCGTCAAAGTCAATTTTTTTTGGAGGATATCACTTTCTATGCACATAATTGACACTCAGCCGTTCTTGTAACACTGTTATTCGCAATTAATTTTTTATTCTCTTAAGCTGTGAATAGCAATTTCTTGTAGCAATTTCTTCGTTTGGAAAAGTTTCTTCGAATTTATCTGATTTTATTAGTTTATGTATGGTTGAGATATTTAAATTCGCTGATTGCTTTGCTATGGTTTTTACGTATCTAACTATGAAAGTCAGTTGGTCAACGTGGGACAGATCGGGCAATGTTATTTATTAGTACAGTAGGAATAGGCGCAACCAGCGATATAATGGAGTAGTATATGCCTTGTAAATGCCTTCTGATGAGATTAATGATTTGTGAAAAACGTGGGATGTGTACGACAAAAATGTTTTGAGAATAAATGTGTGAAAGAAACTGTCGGTCCTTCGGGGCTCCCTGAGAATGGGGGCCCTGGGCACGGGCCCCGTGTGCCCTTATGGTAAAGACGGCATTGAGTCGGGGAATATGGAATACTGTTCCAGCACTCTCTCGTGCTGGCATGTAGAAATACCATGAAAGACCTAAGAAATTTCCCATGATGCAGTGAACAAAGAATTAACTTCTTGTTGCTGTTGCTCCAGTCGCTGCAATACCAAGTGTGTTTTCTGATTTTTAAAAATTTTGTTTGTAAGTGTTTAAACATTTTTTTTGGTCGTGTCTATGACGTTGCCAAAATATGAATAAGCTCAATGAAAATAAGTGTTTTGATAACCGCGTCTGCAATTTTTTTGGATATTACTGTCGTAAAGATCTATTAATGATAGCAGAACTCCAGTGTCTCTCAAATTGACACTCATTGCCGGGCATTCAAAAAAGTGGTTTGGTGTAAGCTATGTATTAATGTATCTGGGCAGTTGTCACAGTTTCTATACACTTTCATGCCTCCTTTGTCTATTTTCATGCCTTTGTGATGATAGGTTCCTAGTCTGGCAATGGTTTTTGTGGTGGATCTATCTGCATTTAAACTACAAAGAAGGTGCTTCGTTTTGAATAGATTTTTCTCTTAAACTTTTTAATCTAACAGCAATCATGACCTTTATTTCAATTTTCTAATAAATAATTGAAGAGCTTAGTGGAAGAGCATTCTAAGTGACACTTTCGATAAAATTGAGGTTTTATGTCAATGAACAGTTTAATATGTTTTTTACCTTTTGTAAGAGCCGTTTTTAGCGTATCTAAGTGCAAACGAAAATCTTCAAAGCTCAGTTTCTCGTTTCCATCTTTTTATCACTTCCACTAAGATCTTCAATTATGTAAAATTGAAAAAACAACTTTTAAGTAACCAAAAAGAAACATTAATATTATTTCTTATGAAAAACGCTATATCAATGGTTTTTTTTAAAAGCTGCGCCAAACATGGATATTTATGAAACATTTTCGACGTCTGAAATACGTCTAAATCTTCCTTCACAATATGTGGACGACCCATAAGTCTGAAACAAAAGGTAAACTCGCTATGAGCAACACAGCGCCCTCTACTGGGAACAATCTACAAGCGGCTGCGGGATAGACTAACAAATATTTATATTCAGGGTATAAAATTTGTCTGTGTGAGGGTACTCAGCAGAAGGTTTGAGGTTTCTAGCGGCTTTAGTATGATATTCGGTTTAATTCGGTAAAATTGGCATATATGCTTTAGAATATTTTTGGAATTGAAGGATAGGGATGCATTTGTTGTTTTTTTTTATGTTTAGTTTTTAAAAAAAAAGGTGTAATACGCAATCGGACTTGTCAGCGTCATTTTTTAATTGTCGATTTAACCCTCTCCTCCTCCAAGACTTTGTAATGTAAAATTGTAAAAAGGCAATTTTAAACCCCTTAAAATAATACATTAGCAGCACAAAATATTGCATGTTACCCATTAGACATTTTCCCGCTATCATTCTGACATTGCGATGTCGACTTGACATTGAGAGGTGATCGTACGATGTCTTGTGCTACAAAGACCAGTAGAAAATTCATTGGGACATATATTTCAGAACCTTTAAAAGCTTGCTTAGATGTATCCGAAAATAACCAAAAATGGGCCTTATACACTGTTAAAAATGTGGCGCTTGGTTTCACGAAAAAATGCAATTAATAGTAGCTGAACCGGCTCTGTGGTGGTGTGTTTCACCATATTTCCAGCATTTTTTAAAAAACCCATTTTTGAGGTTTTTGTTTCCAAAATCTGAAAAAGGGTTTAACAGAATACCATAAATATGGTGAAACATTTCACCATCCAACCGTTGCAACTTCAAGAAACTATTAATACGGTGAAACCAAGAACACAATTTTAAACAGTATAAAAATGAATCTCTATATAATATGAAATTGTAATTGTCGGACGCTTGAAATACACGTGACTTACGCGGCTTCAGCCAATCAGAAACGTCAGAAACGATGAAAGTAAGCGTGGCGGTGTGCTTTACATGTTTTGTGCCGGGGCTGCTTCAGTTAGCGTCCCATGGCTTTGGTAGAGAACGTTGCTTAGAGCTAGAGCTACGTGATGCCCAGGAGCAGTCCCACGGAAACTAGCTTATTTTTCAACTGCTGGCATCGGTCTTGAGTTTCCGGCCACGCATCGTAAAAACAGCCGAAGCCGATGCATCTTCCCTTTTTCGTCTTGCTTTCTCTCCCCGCTTTTCGGGACCTTTAAACTAAATATCTTTAAGTCTTGCATATTTGTTTGCGGAGCAAACAAAGAGGAATTGCGTAACAATTCTCGGGGTTTGGCGAGCGGTAGCGAGCAGGGGGCTTTGCCCCCCCCTAGTAAACATATATAATTTCAGATAAAGAGCATATGTGTTGCTAAAAATATTAGGGTCACATGGGGGAATTATGGATCACTCTCTTTCCGGGGTAAATAATGATCACTAAGTTTTAAGGATTAAAAATGGTTTTTAGGAAAAAAATAAATTATGCCAAGTCATCCTTATACATTCTATTTTCTTATATCAAGTTCAAAAACAATGTAAATCTGTAGCAAAAAATAGTAAAAAAGTACTTTTTACACTACTATAAAAACATCTTCAAAAAAGATTGTCTTTGAAAAACATGATTTTTTTTAAGATCCATACTGGAGAAACATATTTGAACTAACTATTTTGTTGGTGCTATTTTTCAATAGGAAAATGTCTAAGCTTTTCATTCCGATATAATTTTTTTCATAATTATTTTTTTTAATGATTTTAAAGGTATATCGATTTATCCCCCAGTTTACTGGGGTAATTCTGGATCACTGGGGTGATTCTGGATCAGTGATATTTTTTAATTTTTCATGTGTTTTTAGCTAAGTGGTAGATGTCATTTTGAAGCATAAAATCAGATTAGGCTGCAATCCAAATTTCATTAAAAAATTCAAATTAGAAGTTTATTTAAAATTTAAATAACAAAAAAATTTAATCTACATTGAAATAACATGCAAATTCTATTTTTATTCAATATTTTCACTGTTGTCATTGCGTTAAACTTATTAGAAACTATATTTAAACTAAAAACTTCTGAAAGAATATTTATTTGTGCGATATAATTCAGATTGGATTGCTGTAATAGAGTCCATTGATTTTTTTTTTGTCAAAATAGAGTTCTTTTGATGGTTCATTATACATGTATGAGGAAAGATGCATAGAGAATTCTAACTTGGCGTAAAAAAATATGCCAAGTTTCGCTTTCATTACTTTTATGTGCTGAAACAATCTTTTTATGTGCTGAAAAATGATAATTTGAAGTATTAATTTACTTTTAATATGCATTTGTATTAAAAAAAAGGTGATCCATAATTACCCCATGTGTGATCCATAATTGCCCAAACCCGGGGTAATTCCTGATCACTCAATAATTAAAATAAAACTAATAATAATTAAGTTTTAGGTAAAGTGATTATTTAAATAAATTCTAAATTATTTAAGCTTACTCCATGCAAAATTAAATCTTTCTATCTTTCATACTTTTAGAAAAAAATAGGATGTTGTGATTTTTTGATCCATAATTCCCCCATATGACCCTAGGTTAAGTTAGTTTGAATTATCCCCGCACTAGAGATACACGAGGGTTATTGGCGACGGCCGTTATAATTTAGAACCACATTCAAGTGACGAGCCGACACCTAAGTAAAGTAGGCATCCAACGCAAAATCTAAGAGCGATATTGTTAGCAGTATTTATTAAAAAGTGTGTTTTGCAAGTAAATTTTTTTTAATTAATAATTAATAGGAGCCGCGACGTGTTTTTTGCAAGAAATCTGAATTTGTGTTTTCGTACAACTATTTTTTTTTATAATGAAAAAAAATAAACTACTGATGCCGGCAATCAAAGTTCATGGTGATTTTCAGACCTTTGTTTATCGAACCATTTCAGTGCTTCAACTTTAAAATAAATTCTGTGGTAATAAGAATGTAAAACAAAACATCTATTTAAACGGATGGCAGAGGTTACAAGATGTTAAAACCGAAGGTGACCTACATTTTCTTTTAAAACTTGACTTTCCTAAATAATTTTTTCATAAAAAATATGTCAGTTTTAGATTAATTGTGATAGGGTAGACAGACCAGTGAATGAACAGGCCCCAGTGAATGAACGGTTGGTAAATACATTTAAAAGGTAAGGATTAAAAATCATTCCACTGGATGGATTGGCAAAACTGACTTCCTCTCATCTAGTAGGAAGCTATCTGACATCTGATTGGTTGTCCTGGTCCTTAATTAAAATCCAGCATGTTAATGACTGGACATTTTTGTGTTCATTCACTGGTTAGAGTACTGTTCATTCACTTGGCTTTGTGCCACTTTTTATTTGGACCCCCAAAAGATCCAAAGCAATGCAAGATAATGTCACCTCCTTCTTTTTTGTAGAATTTACATATAATGACAGGTGTGTTCACATTGTCAAAAACCCACAAGCTATATTTTCTTAAAATGTATGAATTTTCTTAAAACAAATTGTGCTTTAGCGTTCATTCACTGGTTAGTCTACCCTAGTGTTTGCTCATACAAATGTTTGTTTTGTGATTTCTGTTGTTGTTATGTTTCTAATCGGACTAATGACAACTCCACTGTTTTTGAAGGTTTCGGTCTGAAGTGTTAAAGTAGACGTATGCCTTTGAAAACAAATTTTTTCAATTGATAAAATAAACTTGTTAATGCTTTTATGACATTCTTTTAAGCTGAAAATTTGCAAAATGGGAAAAAATAGTTATGTTTTTTTTCAAGGATTTTATTTAAAATTTTGCCTTTAAACGAACTTTGGTCAATACACGATAACTAAAACATTTACTGAGATATTTAAATTATAATTGGAAATTGGAAACAAATAAGCGTGTTAGGTCATGATCCACTCTTAACATGTGTCATAAAATTTGCAAAATAATTACTTAACTCTTAATTACCTTTAGTTCTTTATAAATTACTTAATAAACATACAAATACATACATTATACAGACCATATTTTGTGATTTATTTGCATGCGTGCACTTTTTAAGTATTTAAACTAGCACTTGTCAAGTTAAAGCTAACTGAAACAGTGATAACTTTTTTTTTCGATTTGCACCTAGAAACAAAATTTGTGCTGATTTATGAAGCCAATGAATTGTGTTTTCAAATAATTAGAGAAATTTTGAATTTTACCAAGTTTCGTGATTTTAAGGTATACGGCTATCTTGACAAATGACAGTGATTGCGCCCTCTAGAAGGGAAGGGCGTAGGCTATATAGCCCATTACCCCGCTCACCAGAAGAGACAGTCACAAGAGACACACAAAGAAGGACGCTACAAACACATAGACAAATAACAACATTTATTGACAAGCACAAACATCCATGCCTTTACCGGGATTCGAACCCGAGCCCAGCAGATCCAAAAGGCTAGTACACTAACCATTGCGCCAGTGGACCGGCATACGGCTACCTCAATAGCTGACGAGTGTTAATACCTAGTGGATAATTCGATAGTGTACCCCTTTTAACATCCCAAGCAAGTTTGGTCCTCATTTATCGACCTCAGAGGTATAAAAGGATGATTTTGGCCATGACTAACTATCAGACTCGTATGCGAACCTAATTAAACCTGATAATTATATTTATTTGAAATTTCACTGTGTGACTAGAAACCAAGTAAATTACCAGTATCAAAAAATCGGTATTTTCGAGGAAATATATCAATGCCACTGTATTATGAAGTTTCTATACATCGTTCCATAAGTTAAACCTAGAAAAACAAACTTTTCTTTTTGAATTTTGAGGAGAAAATTCAATATTTTTAAACTCGATGTCTTTTGTTAAATCGATATAAATCATAGTCGATAATCACTGAATAACCCTAGAAATACAAACCTGCCTTGAGGTGTGGCTCGTCACCTGACTGTGGTTCTAAAATACGACGCCCGTCGCCAATAGCCCTCGTGTAGCTCTAGTGCGACGATAATTCAAACCAAACCAAACCAAACAAACCTGCCTTGGTTAATTCGAAATTTTATTATATATGACTAGAAACTAAGTTAATTCGCAGGATCAAGCCATCGGTATGCATGGGGAAATAAATCAATTTTTACGATATTCTGAAGTTGTTCGCGTTCAAAAGCCAGCACGTATTAGAATAATTTAACGTTTGTGGCGATCTTAATTTTCTCGCCACATGTCTTGTCCACCAAAGTCCATGAGTTCACCAAAAAATACGCGAAATTGTGACAACTAGGGTGGACGCAAAAAATAAAAGTTCAATTTTTTTTAGTGGCACCCCCCTAAAAGTTGCCATTTGACCAAAAAATGAGATTGGCGAAGTTTAAGCTCAATCGGAATATATTAACCCGTGCCTCATCGGCCCTAAAGTTGCGGAAAATTGCAGTTTTTCTTTAAAATACGCAGTATTTATGCTACAAAATTCAAACGGTTTATTTTATATGCGCAAATATAATTTAATCTTAAAGTTTACATTCTTAGCTTTAATTTGAATACCTACAAGTTGCATATGAAACGTATATATTAAGAGATAAAAAAAAATTATAACACATGACTCAAAATATCGATTTTTTAAAAAGAAATATTTAAAAAACTAAAAACGTTTCATGATCCCCTAATTTCGTTTATTGATAGTTTATAAAATATTTAAGTTGTGCACCTATTTAATGAACACTTTAATTTAATAAAAAATGTATAATTTGGACAAAAGAGGGGGAGGGGGCTGTAAAAAAAACTATGAATTACGTAACTTCCACGCGAAAAAAGTATTATTAGTTCTATCTACAATCCATACTATTACAATGAATCGAAAAACATTTATAAATAATATATTTATCAGAAAGGGAAATTTAACGGTATACTCTTTGTGAAATTAACTCACCAAAATCAAGTAGAAGGTAGCGGTTTTTCCAGGGTGCTTTTCATTACGTCTGGATATATTTTTCTGCAATCGGATATTATCTGCAAAACGTATTGTTTCTGCTTTTCATCTTTTCCAATAGTGTCACTGTAGTCCTGGATGAGTTTGACGTCCCTTTCTCATGTGTCGTTAACGACTCTGAAAATTTATTACAATATTTTTCCCTTTGAGAAAACTTGGGTCTTGTTCCCACATACTGGGATATAACTTTAAAAAGTCAGTTGAAAATTTGAAAATTTTGAAAAATTACAATGATGAGAGAGTGTTGAAATGGTTAAGTTGGGTGTTTAAAAAATAAATGATTTTTTCTAATGAATTTCTTTCTATTTTTCTAGGGTGTATTAGGGTTACTTGTTTTTTTTTCTTCACTATCTTTTTCTTCAAATTCATTTCCTTTTTCTTGAAAAGATAAGAGTTTAGAGGCTATTTTAACTTTAATTTCTTCTTTTAAATTTGGGTCAAATAAGGCAAAAAAAAAAATTGTTCAGGTATTAGGTACCATAAATGACTAACAATTTTTTTTTATTGCAGCGTTTGATGCGTTTTCATCGATTTTTTTGTAATTAACTAACTTTTTACACCCTACTGGAGCTGCTGAGAGGCGGGTTAGAATCCCGGTTTCAGGCGTTGGATATTTGTACTTGTCAATAATGTTGTTATTTGTTAAGTGTTTGTGTTCGTGTCTTTCTTTGTGTGTATCTTGTGACTGTATCATTTCTGGGGATTGAATACTGTTGAATACAATAGACCATAGGCAGTGTTCGGCGAACTTGCCCCCCACCAAAGAAGTCATAAGTCATAACTTTTTACACAATTGTAAATCATTGTTAGGGGCCGTCGCAACATAAGGAGTCGTAAACCAATGCTTTACACAATTTTTCAAAATAAATGTGCAAGAAAATTTCTGGCCATCTTTTCAACGCATCTTGATGGGCAAAGTCAAAAAGATCGTCAAGAATGGATTTAAAAGTTTGATTTTTTTTTCATCTTGACTTACTAACTCTTGACATTGCTGCATTTCCTAATATCTTCGTAAAGTTTTTCAAGCCACAAAACATAATTTTGGAATTGCTATGTAGGTATTCCCGCTTTTTGCCAGAAAACTGGAACTTCCTCGATTGATAATTTTGCAGAATTTTTGATATCCAGCTTAACTTGCCGTAAGTTATAAAATAAACTTCGCAAGACTTGGCCATTTGATGGAAGTTTACTACCAGTTACTTGATGCGACATATCCAATCAAAAATATATTGTCTTTCCTTCTTAAACTCACACCTCCTAAATTTGTTAAAGTAGAACTTGAACTATTTGAATCCATTTTCAAAGAAATATAGAAAAATTACTTTATTTACCAGATCATGCAGAAAATTACCACACTTCTTAATCCACTCGTATTCTCTTTTATATGTATAATCAGAAGTTCATCGCGTTCCCAATTCCCCTTTGAACTCGTCCCTTTATTGCAGTGAATAAAGCTTTCTTCACCCCTCACTTAGGAATGTATCAAAAACACAGAATTTATTAGATCACCCCCCCCCCCCCAGAAGTAGTGAGAGGCGGCATTCAGAATTTCCCTTTGATTTTGGGAGCAGCGGAGGAAGAGATGTGCCGCCCAAATGTTACTAAATATGTGTGTTATAACGGTCTTAAACGTTAAGTTTTTCAAAATTTGTTTAGAAGGAAGATTTAAACTATCTCCTTATTTGATACACCAGAGAAATAGAATGGACTAAAAAATTATATTGTGAACAATATTGTTTAAAATAGGTAATTCGTCCCAATTTCAACATGCAATTTTTGGTAGTGGCTTATTTTTTTAAACAGATAATGACAAGATATATTTAAAAAAAACAGTAAACGAAATTAGGACATCAAATACACACATAACAAATATTATTATTATTTTTTTAAGAGATCTTAAAAATCAACATTTTTGATGTTGTCCTGAAAAAAAGGTCATATCTCTTAATATACAAATTTTTTATTCATGTTGTAGGTACTCAAATTAAAGCTAAGAATCCATACTATAACATAAAATTATAATTACATTTTTAAAATGAACCGTTCTAATTTTATAGGGAAAAAACTTGTGTTTTTTTAGAAAAACAGCAATTTTCCCGAACTTTAGACTCGTTGAGGCACGGGTTAATATTATCCGATTGAGCTCAAACTTCGGCAATTTCATTTTTTGATCAAGTGGCAACTTTTAAGAGGGTGCCACCAAAAAAATTCGGAAAATAAATTTTCCTATGGGTCCTTGCGTCCACCCTAGTGACAACTTTAATTTCTCCCCAAATTTGGCGCCCTAATTACCAAATTATCAGAAAAACACGATGATTCCACCAAATAAGATAATCACATGGCGCCATCTATATTGCTTCCACGAACTTATTCTTAGTTCAATGATTATTTTTCTGTTATTGTCAACTTCGTATTGAATTTTTCAGTTTCACGTTTAATAAGAGTTGATAAATTGTTCGAAATGAATTTCGTGTTTGATACTATTATTGGGAAGAAGATGGTTCATGAACTCAGAGCCAGACTTGAAAGGATTGCTTCGGCTTCCTAAAGCAAAACTTCACTCTTAAAACAAACACTCCTAATTCAACTCAGTCTGAGTGGATTTCACTCCTCCAGACTGGAAAATGCATTTCTCCTTTTGGAGTGGATCCTTTGTGTGTTTAAACCTACGACAGGATCACTCCAAACGAGTGATTTTAACTCAGTCTGAGTAAATATGCATGCCTTTACGGTGTCGAAAATGCACTTCTCCAACTGGAGTGGATTTCACTCTTTTGTTTTAAGAGTGTACTTGGATATTGTATATCGAAATAAAAAAAAAAAATGCAAAAAAAAAATAATGCATGCAAAAAAAAATAATATAATAAAGTTCCGCTTACTAAGTACTGTATATTGATGATGATTACGTTTGCAATGTATAGGATAGGAATTATGATGAATGATGAATAATCCTATTCCGTAGCTCTTTTTTTATATAACGGTTGTTAATACAATTATGAATGTAACTGTTAGATACTGCAAACTTTGTCATACCGAATTCCTAACAAAGGTGAAACCGGTAAAGTTTAAAACTTGAAAACTTTTATTTTATTTGTTAAAAAAATACCTAAATCTATTTCCGAGAAGGATACTTTATTTTACATCTTAAAGGTCAATGAAGACTATTTTTTAAAAAAAATACAGAGAGAGGCTGGTTGTGTGTGTGTGGCCCAGTCACTCAAGGTGCTCGCCTCGCTTGTGGAAGGTCCCAGGTTCGGGCCTGAGCAAATATAAACGGCCCGTACAACTAAAAATAAAAATGTCCAACGCGAAATATACCCGGCCCAGAAGTAGTGCACGTTAAATATAATTCAAAGTCTCTACCCTGTGTGCAATATCGTAATTAACGTTTGCGTTGTGTGCCTGCTCGGGTTTCGGCTCGTCACTTGACCGTGTCTTTAATTTGCAGCTCCCGTCACCAATAGCCTCGTGTAGCTCTAGTACGACGATGATTCAAACTAACCTAACTTTAAAAAAAAAATACTTTATAATAAAATATTATGAGCTCCAGATAAAAAGTTAAATACAAATTCTTTTAGATAATAAAAAAGAAAAAGGTGAAGTGATAAGTGAGTGTAGCTCGAAGCAGAAACCTAATTCGTCAATTTGATATCAGCATTAAACAAGAAGTTCTAAAAGAACTAAAATAGCCTACTTTCCCTGTTACTTAAATACTTACTAAAATTCTTATCTTGATAAAACTAGGTTCGTAACAGCAAGTGACATCAACAACCGTTTCTACATTAAATTTATATACATTAGAACAAATTTCACTAAACACAGCATCCAGCTATAATTTCAACTTCTTAAGCCAAATCAATTATTTTCATTAATTTTCTATAGCGAATAAAATAAATATTACTTATCTTCCACATGATTTATTTGCAATTATAATTAAATATTTAATTATTCGTAGAACAAAACCCATAAAACTACTCCAAAATGCACTTAAAATGGGAAATGTAAATTAAGAAGTAGGTGTGTATGTAACATAATCTGTCACTTAACACTCTTCCACACAACAGTTGCGTTTAACGGGTAAAAAGGCGCAATACACAGCATTATTTCTATATTAAACACCCGCTAAATTCGGCTACTTTTATTTTATTTCGAAAACTTTCGACACTTCCTAATAAGTACACAGTAAAAGTTTAATGCATCTTTTAAAAACAGGTATACTTTTCGTTGGAAATAAGGTAAGAAATTACTCTTTATTTATTTTACTATCATTATATAAGTTACTTAACTAATTAAAAGTACCATTTTAAAAGTTAAATTGCTTAAATTTTTAACTATACACTTGTTTACTTAAAAGCATCGAAATTAATAAGAAAAGACGATATTTTTATAATTATAAAAAGAAACAAAATATAAATTTTGCGATTAAATTGCGCGTCAAATTTTTTAAATTACGTTTTCCTTAATTCCATGAAGTAAATTACTTTTGTTTTTGTTGATATTTGCATTTGTTACTATTGAAAATGTAGAAAAGTTCAATGATTTTTTTTTATTAATTACACTTAAATAATAGTAAAGCACTAAATACGCATAGTTTATTAAAAAAATTACAATAAATAATCACCAATATAATTTACAGTGAATAATAAAAATGTTTTTGTATAAAATAAAAAATTGTGCCATTACTAATTGATTTACATAAACTACTTGCTAATAATATAATTACATTAACTAATTGATAATTATAGAATTACATTAACTATTGATTCATATATTGATGTAACATAATTGTTTCGAAAAATAAGTAGACAACCCCCCCCCCCCCCCTCTCTCCTTTAATTTATCTTGTAATTAGCGTCAGCCCCCCACCCTTGGTAAAGTTTTGTGTTCAAAAGTAGTTAATCATTTTAAATTGTTATAAATTTAATTAAAACTAATTAATAATTGTAAATTACTTATTGTTTAATTAAAAGTATTTTAATTTAATAATTTTTAAAATTTTTGAAAATCATAAAATTATTTAACCATTTTATTCGGCAAAAATGTGCTACACTCTCCCCCCCCCCCCCCCCCCCCCCCCCAGTCGGTGTTTGTTAGCGACGGCCCTGTCTCCAACAGAGGGGGAGCGGTCTACAAAAAAGTCGCTGCTAGGGGACACTGCTTGTTTTTTTTTTTATTTGGGTTGTGGGAAGAGGGACTGGGTTTCACGCACTTAGCTCAAACGTTTACATTTCCAAACTGGTCACTGGTGACTATATGTTAGTTAGCGACCCATCTGTGTCAACAAGACCCCCCAAACCCCCATCCATTTTTTTGGGGGGGGAATGTGGGAGGGCGAAGAAATTTATAGCCTAGGATGAAAGTATAGCACCGCACTTGTACACAACTTGCAACACAACACCAAAATACTGGAAGTGTTTCCGGTCTGCAGTCTTTCAGATATATTCAATCTTCCAGTAATTTCTTATTTCACTATTTGGAGAACTACATAGCAGTTGGTTTTTAATGGGAAGAATAATGTAAAAATGATTAAAAATAGCTTTCATATGGTTGATTGATAGAAAAAATTTCAGTTTTTGAATAAAAATATAATTAGTTTGAAAACTTTTTTAAAAAATCAAGAGCAGCATTTTAATGATTTGCATCATATGAAAAAAACATACCACACGGCCCTGTTATGGATTATTGACGATTGCAACGACTACTTTTTTTTACTATGCTAACTCTATGAGGGACGAAACGAAAACCGCCCAAGTTAGACAATTTTGGACCTCGACCAATCAGGAGCACTGAACTGAACTGAAACTCTGGAAGGAGTATCGAAACACTCGTCAACGGGTCGGTGAACCCCGCCCGGCAACCCTGGTAAGAGTAACCACCAACTTTTTTTGCCCGCCAATCCTATACTTTACCTGTTTTAAAATTAAGACATTTTTAAACAACTTTTTCAAGAATTTTTTAAGCAGAAATTGATAGATTACTGCTTTAAGGAGGTTCTTTACATAATGAAGTTTCGGAAACATGTACTTTTTAAAAAATAGAATTGCGGCCAGTCTGGCAACAATCTTTAAAACTTAAATTTCCTTGGAGTACTATTCTTGGCGAGCGATTTGGCGACATCCAATGCAAACTGCAAGTCAAGTGTCCATTTTGATCGGCGAGGTTGTTATGCCAAATATGGCACCTAAAAAAAAACATATCTCCCTAAAGCCCTGTCGCCAAGTGACCAAAAAAAAAAGCTTCACCGCCAGCTTATCATGTGATGATTCTTCTAGAGGTTCAGTTCAGTGATCAGGACGGGCGGCTGCCAATATGGTCGAAATAAAATGGCGGGCATTACTGTCGCTGTGTCGACAACTTGTGTTGCATGTAGAAAACAAGAGAATGGCTCGAATTGCAATAGTTAAGAAACAATAGATATTTTAAAGTTTCATGTACTTTACTGTAATGTTTGAGTCATTAATTGCTTAACTCTGTTTGTTGATTAAAATGAAACAGTATGAAGAGACCATTTTCAATATTCTAAATATCTTAAAATAATAATGGATGGGCCACACGATTGCTTTGGTATCGAATGCTTTAAATACAATATACATATATATATATATTATATATATATATAATATATATATATATATATATATATAATTATAAAATATATTATATATATATTATATATATATATGGGGATTTCCACCGTGACTGACACTACCATCAGAACGAATTTTAATTAACCAATTTCGTTTGCACAGTTCATAATTATTATATATTTATTTAAAAAAAATATTGTATGTCAGTATACCCCTTAGCATATAGGTATTTTTTAGCAATCAGTAAAAAAAAATTTAAGTTATTATTTAATTAAAAAATAATAATTAATGTCCTGATGTGACTGACACTACACGAAAGTTCGTTTAGATTTTTGGCTATCATGAAAATTCGAATTTTCTTCTGATTGCGCAGTAATTCAAGCATTCTTCCACTGCTTATTTTAAGTATAAGGTTTCAGCTAAATATATTAACTGCAAAAAAGTATTGAAATACCATAGGAAATAATTTATTAGCATTTTTGTGCGTGACTGACACTACATTTCAATTCGTGACTGACACTACATTGTGAATTGTATCACCAAATATGGGAATTTTAAGCAATAATAACAACAACATATGTTTAAATAATTTTTGATCATGGAAAGTTAAAAATTGCAATATAAATGGTAAAATTATGGTTAGAAAAAGATACACAACGGTCCCCTAAAGTAGGTTTCTGGTAATTTTGTAAAACTCTAATTTCTTCTTTAAAATGCAGTAACAAAAAACAAATTAACCAAATCAAAACATTCTAACCAGTGTTTGATTTTAAGTATAAGGTTTAAAACTGAATCATTTAATAGCAAAAAAGTATTGAAATATCATAGGAAATAATTATTAACACCTTTGTTGCGTAACTTACATTACATTCAACTAGTGACCACACTACATCATCGTGAATTGATATCACAGAAATGGAAATTTTGGCAATAATAAACAAAACGTTCATGTAAATAGTGTTGATACATGGTAAGTTAATAAAAATTGTCGTACACGGTAAAAATACAGTTACAAAAAGTTTCACAAGGTCCCCTAAAAGTTGGTTTTTCTGGTTTGTATTTCTTACTTCTTTTATTCAATAGCATTTTCTGGAAAAACCTTGACCCTGAAGGACACGCAAAAAGACTTCCCGACCATTGCAGATGTTTCAGTTTTACTGAATACAAAAGCATCTTTATAAAAATTTACCAAACAAAATTTTAAACAGATAATTTTAAACTATAAAAGGAAATCACAAAGCTCTTATTTATAGCATCAAGGTTCATTTTCAGGAATTTTGTTGAGAGGTATAGTTTTCTTTTTACAACATTTTTAAATTTGTTTTTAATTCCGCCTTGTAGTCATTTTGGAGGATTTAATTGAAACATTGGAAGTTGTTTAAAGTAGGTAGTTTTGTGAAATTTAAAAAAAAACGGCGGGATTAATTTTTGAGTGTCTGGGAATCGGAAAAGTATTTATCTTCTTTGATGAGCATATATCATTTAAATCTAACTTATTTTGCCCATTTACACAGATTGTCAGAAATTATAATAGTGATATGGTTTTGGGCAGGATTTCTTATTCAAATTGTGAAAAATTCTTTAGCAAAATGTGAGTACAAATTTTTGATTAGAAAGTGTGGCTTCTTTTATCCCCTCCTCACTGGTATCACTCACGTAGTCCATCAATTGCTCCTTTAACCATGACTGAAGGCAAAGATGACCCATGACTTTTGGGAAAAAAAAAATTACCACAACAAGGTTGTCAAATGGTTGGGGGATTGCAATGGGGGGTGAACATACTTTTTTTAATTGAAGTGTTTCGTTCCGTTAAAGTGGTTTTTGCTTTCATTTTTCTTTAATTTTTTTTGTAATTTATCCCCTTCCTAAAAACTTCCCCCTTTGCTCATTTTTTTTCTTTTAGCTGTTGATATAGCCATCTTAAATCAAAATTATCAAAATAGTAAGAAGTCTACAAAAGATTAATAGCTATTTCTAAAAAAAACTTCTAGATCAAAAGAAGTTGTTATGACTCACAACTTACATTGTGACCTTGGCACTTAACAAAGCTAAAATGTGTTATAAATAGAGAAAATGCTTTTCTTTTAAAATTAAGAGGTGGGGAGGAAAATTACACAGAGGTTACTAAAGTA